>JABSTQ010009771.1:0-198288 GCA_013358835.2 Ixodes persulcatus
GGTGGCAGCTTTCGGTGCCTTGTCAGCTCACAGGTGAACGGAGTCCACCTACACTCTTTCTCTTAAATACATGATTTTATTTTTTACAATGACTACCACAATACGGGCGGATGAGAAATGAAAAGTAATGTTGCCGAACATATCTAAAATATATCAAATTTTCTCTATAAGTGTAAGGAAAAAGGTACGGGAAAGTAATTTGTAACGTAACAAGTGAAGTAGTCCGTTACTTTTCAGCGAAAGTAATTTGTAACGGTAATCCATTACATATGAGGCTTGGCAATTTGTAAGTGTAATCTATTGAATTTTTCAAGTAACGAGCACAAGTCTGTTTTAAATAGAGTGTCGCTGCCCTATATAAACACGAACTTCTGTGGAATAAAGTTCAGATGTGTTTGAGACTCTGTGTGTTATGTTGTCCTTCGTCTTTCCCGGTCTCGGGGGTTTGCCTAAAATTATGTGAAACCTTCACCAACAGGTTTCCGCCCTAACGTTTTGTACAAATCCTCTGGAGTGTTTTTTTTTTTTTTCAGCTTTGTTTTCTAGATTTTTTGATTTTTTATATTGTTGTCGTTTTTGTTTTTGAATAAACGTTCTTTTGTAATCACGTAAAATATTTTTTTCCTGTCTTTGCTAACAGTAACGCCGCTGTTACACTGTTCATATACATCATACACAAACACGGTTTTGGCTGCGGACATGACGACAATTATATGACGACGGCCCTCAAGTTTGCTTCGAAGCCCGTTTGCTTTATAGGCATGAACGCTTCGAACGTATCTGCCGATCGTTTTTATATGACCGACACAAAGGAGTGAGCAAGGAAGTGCGCGTGTCCTTGTCCACTCCTAAGGGTTCGTCCTCTACCATAGTCTCCTCTATACTCACAAAGCCTGGCAGTTCAACGACGGAACCATGGAGTGCCCGGTCGCAGATTTGGAGCGCGAGGATCTGGTAGCACAGAGCATCAAAGAGCCATTCTCGGAGAACCTGGACGTCAGCGCACAGCTTTTGCAGTGGTGAGGACCCGAAACACACTTGCCCACTCGGGCGAAGTGTGTTTCGGCGTCTCGCCGCAGCGGGGCGCCAGTCACGTGACTCTCCCCTCATCCGTTGTCTGCCGCTCCACTTTTTTCATTTCGGCGGCCGCTCTTCGTGGCGATCTGTCAGGCTTTGTCAGTATATACGAGGCTATGGCTCTACGTGTGTTCTAGCGTACGAGTTCACTCGGTACCGTGTCTTTTGTACAATACGTGAACAGTTCAACTTTGCAGCTCAATGCTGTTGCAGTGCTGTCTGCGATTGGCTTTCCACAAGCATTATAACAAAGCGTGCAAATGGATTTTTTTAAGTTCGTTTTTAAACTAACAGCACAACTAGCAACTAAACTCCGAGCAGCGAACACATCTTTCTTATATTCCTATTCGCAATAAAAGGGCAAAAGAGTAGTAGTGTACATTTCGTTAGCGGACAAGAAAATGTATGGCTAGTCGTCCCATGTGTATAGGCGGCATATATCACGTTATATTTAGCTGCTCACACCATCTAAAGAACCCGTAAACTCATTGAATAAAAGAGAAACAAACAGCAAACAAGCTCCTTTGTTGTTCGTCCGTTCCATCCCCACAACTGGCCCGTTTCGATCTGGATGAGCATCGTACCGGCACGCAGTCGTGTATCACTATACTGCGCGGTGCACGTTAAAGACCCCAGGCTTGCAGTTGTACTGCACAGGCTAAACTCCTCATCTACAGCTGAGAGACAATTCGCCCGTTGGGGCAGGCAAAGTTCAGTCTATATAAACAAACACTCGCCCCAATTGTTTTTCGTTCGGTTGGTTTTGTGCGTTTGTTTATTTGTTTTTATTTTGATGTTTTATATCTAGCAATAAACTCCGATTTTTGTCGCTTGGTTGAATACCATTCTCAGTTTTCGGTATTAAGGCCAGTTTGCATAACAATTCAGCAGAGCTTGGGCTTTTCTTTTACTCCGCACACCGCATAATGGGACGAAATATGAGGCCCGTGTCAGACTCATATGTGAAGCACGAAGAAACAGCAGGATAAATGGGGCATTCACAGAATTCCGTCTGACCACGAGGAACGTCATATGATTGAAACTAAACGCTTTTAGTTTGTGCAACGTTTAACTTCAATTGCACTCTTTTATCAAGCCCTATTACAAATTCTGAACCAAGAAACCACATGACGAAGCCATACAACATTCGAATCACGCATTACGCAGTTCATACGTCGTGGTGTGTTGCAAAATAGTACTTAAGTTTATCTTATATATATCTACGTATGTTGCTCTCAGAAACGAAATGTAGGGGGGAAAAGTAATATAGAATTGTCTGAAAGTCTGGTAATGCACTTTGCCCGGCTGGCAAGACATTGCACTCGATTCTGCACGCCAGACTGAATCGTCATTAGAATACTGCGGAATCAAGTTTGTGTCGAAACTCTCCCTCTCCGTGTCGTAACAATTCGCGATTGAAGGTTGTTTCATAGAAGAGAACGCCAAGTTCCCTGCAACGCTTGCTGGAAACAAGCTTTTCCTTTTCCACCGGGTTTTCTGCACCTCGAATCAAAGTTTCGTTCTGCCGACAAAACGAGACAGAGTTTTGAACAGCCCTGCAGAATAACGGCGCGTCCTTGGTGCAAGGTACCGTTTAGCAACGTTCATTTATTTTTTCCCCTGATATACCTGCATGCGCTCGGTGGAACTGCATGGCTTACCAGGTGTCAAAAATCACATTCACTCTCAGGGGGGTATTATACACTCTAATAAAGTCCGTGCGTCTACTTTCCCGCACAACACTTGGAGAGCCAATCACCGCAACTTACAGAGCAAGCTCAGCGAATGACGATGCCGAAACATATGTTTAGACCAAAAAAACGCAATCTGAGTTGTGGCATTAAGCAATGCAAAACGTCAGGCTTGCTTTGCTTAATGTCACAACTCAGACTGCATGTTTTGGTTTAAAAATATGTTTCTTCATTGTCATTCGCATGAGCTGCCTCCGTAAGTTGCGGTGATTGGCTCTCCGAGTGTTGTGAGAAAAAGTAGACGCACGTTTTTTTTTCTGTTTTTTTTTTTTTTTTTTAGAGTTTACGCACACCTCAATGCATTTGCGACATCAATCATTAGGGTTAGCGACAGCTCGAGGAGGGTGTGGCGACTTTTGACATCTCACTATCGCTCCTCGCCCAATAAAATTGCGTCACCAGCCTATAAGAACCAATCAGAAAGCCGTGAACAGAATAGGCCACGCCCTGCGTTTCTTAAAATCTCAGTTTCTATAGTTTGCCTTTAACACGTTCAACGGATGAGATGGACGATCGGTACTAAGCCTTTTTTTTTTCAGCATGAAACAACGTTGTTCGGTTAGTTGCCCCAGCTTTTGTGAAACCGCGTTTCTTGAAGCAGTGGCCTATGACCTCACTTTTCGTCACAGTTTTCCCGTTATATTTAGCGGGGAAAACGATCTCAAATGACTAACATGTCTCCTACTTCAGCGGGTAATACCACGTGACGTCGCGAGTAAACGACACGCTACTCGATTTTGGAACGGCCGAGAAGTTACCTAGATACAACGCGGATTGGATTCGTCTTGGGCTACGACAAAAAGAGAACATAGCAGCGATAGCGGAAAATAGCAGACGATCTCCTTTGATCAAAAAGAAAGCATTCAAAGAGACGATAATGTTAACCGCTTCGAAATTTTTCTTTGACAGTGACTACGCGGTGTTTTCTGAGGTGGCTCCGCCAGCTCCTTTTGTTCACCTTCCTTTTGGTCTGTATATTGAGATCAAAATTGCTTACTTCTTTCAGTGAGACATCAAAAATATGTGTCTATTAATCAGCGTAATTGTTGGAAGTCTAGTCCAGGTGCCCTGAAGGCACACGTTCCGCACATCGTAATTTGCACCGATTACGTTTTGCAGAAATGGCTCTCACACGGTGTAGCGGCAGAGCGCAAGGGGCTTTCTGTAACTTCCGTTCGCTCTGACGCGAATACGATTACAAAATCACAGAGAGAACTTCTAAACCATCATGGGCTATTTCTTGGGGAGGAAGATGCGTGTGTGTGTGTGTTGTGGGTGGGGGGGGGGGGGGGGGGTGGGGGGTGGGGTTGGTGACTGATCCTATTGTCACGAATGACAGTTGATCAGGCGAAGAATGACTCGACGAAACAAAATAGAAGAATGTTAGCGTCGCAGGCGTCGATGACGGCATAACAACTGCCGCATTGAGTGCTGGGGCGAGGCTATAGAGTATAATACACGCTAGGTAGAGAGACGACACTGCAATAGGGGCCAGGGGGGCCTTAGCGGCTTAGATAGATCAAGGAGAGCTAGCGCTCCTAACGGGCGGCATGAAACATAATTTGTGTCCGGTTCCAGTGAAGGTAGTTTCGGTTTTGGTTTGGACGTTTCTGCTCCGATACCCTTCTCCTCCTCCTTTTTCTCCTCTCTTTCCTCGTCGCCTCGCTGGGCTCTTTATGTGGACGCAGTTTTAGTTTATTTTTTATCATAGAAACTGTGCGAAATGTGTCAAACAATATTTCAACTTACTTAACCAAACAGAATAAGTGAATTTCTTGTTTATCTATTGTCAAACATAGAGTTACACATCGCCACATTGACTTCTGGCTGGTGGAGCATTTTGAGGTAAACAACAGTAAGTGGTTTAAAACATTTTATTAAACCATATTCATATATATACATGATTTAAGTCGGAAGCTTTGTACGTTTTATACGAAGCAGATACTCACCAAAATTAAAGAATATGAAGGAGTTCGGTATATCGTACAATTGGTAATGTATTTTTAGCGGAACCAAGTAAACAAAAACTTTCCACGGGCAACATGCTGAATGATTCATTTGTTTTCACGCCGACTCTGGCACGGGAAGTACAGAAATAAATATGACAATGCTTTCATTACCAGTCATAAGAGTATAATACGCGTGCGAAGCACACAGCGGATAAAATAAAGTCTCAGTTCCCGGCTAATATAAAACACACGAATCAGCATAGCCCGAAAGTTACTGCGGGCGAGCCATTACCGAACAATGAGAACTTTATTTGGAATCTGACAAGACTCAATGTCCCTAAACATTCTCCGAAATACATTTGTTCAGGAAAGAAGTATGGCTAATGCAGCATCCTTGGACAAGCACAGCAGAAGCAGATGCCCAAGGTAAGATAACATAACTCAATATTTTATTTCATAAAAAAGCCAAGCAGGAATTGCAACAGTACATAACCCGTGTTCATTACATGCCATACAACACACCACTATAAAATTTGACAAACAAAAGATATGCACAAGTACACAGTGCCCTAAACAGGAGGGAGCAGCACAGAGCAGTATGCAAATAAATGAACGTTCAGCACAAATGTCACACACGCACGAGAGGGCTTGGTTTCATCAATATACTGATGTCATACAGTCATTATAAATAAAGGGCAAACGCCAACCAATCCCTACAAGATCGTAGGGTCCCAACGTTTCGGTGCCGGCTCGGCACCTTCTTCAGGGGGGCTTTTTAAAAAAGAAGCAGCTTCTTTCTTTTCTTCTACGATGAATGCAGGGCAGCATCTTAGTTTTTTACGGTGGTTAGTTTTCAAACCATGTGTGGTACCTTCGTTTTCTTCAAAGTTGGTTATTTACAAACGAATTCACAAATATCGTTTGTAAATAACCAACTTTGAAGAAAACGAAGGTTCCGCACCTGGTTTGAAAACTAACCACCATAAAAAATCGTTTGTAAATAACCAACTTCGAAGAAAACGAAGGTACCGCACCTGGTTTGAAAACTAAACACCGTAAAAAACGAAGATAATGCCCTACATTCACTGCCGAAGA
This sequence comes from Ixodes persulcatus, assembly GCA_013358835.2. Taxonomy (NCBI): domain Eukaryota; kingdom Metazoa; phylum Arthropoda; class Arachnida; order Ixodida; family Ixodidae; genus Ixodes; species Ixodes persulcatus. The sequence goes on from JABSTQ010009771.1 coordinate 5,873, forward strand.
AACGAAAGAAGCTGCTTCTTTTTTAAATAGCCCCCCCCCCCCCCCAAAGAAGGTGCCGAGCCGGCACCGAAACGTTGGGACCATACGCTCTTTTAGGGACTGGTTGGCGTTTTCCCTCTATTTATAATGTTTAACCCAACCAGGCAGGCGTCTGCCGAAATGTTCACCATCAAGCATATGCAGTCATATCTCGTTAACGTGGACACCTATATATTCTAAAAAAAAAAAAATTGTCCAGGATGTGAGCCGTTCAAAATAACGATTCCAGGTTAAGATCTCAAATAATAAACAACATTTGCTTTCCACAAATCCTAGCCTAGCGTAACGAAGCCTTTGACCTGCAAACCATACTCCTTTTATTACCTACCTTATGTATACCTTATGTACCTGAAGGGGAGCGGGCCATAGAAATTACGAAATGATTTCTCAAATTTTAACATTGTTTGGTTTTGCATTTCGAGGCAAAATGTGAAGTGTTTAGCATTGGCATGAATTTTCTAGTTATTGCTGAGAAGTGCGACATGGCAAAACGAACAGTGCACATGTTTTCTCAGGCCACTAAAGCATGGCCAATTTCCAGCCCTTGGCGAGGTAACCTTACAAGATAATTTTAATTGGAACATAAAATAAATCTGCGCATTTTTGTCTTTGCTTAAATGTGACAACAGAAACTGAATTGGAATAGAAGAAAATTTTCATTAGCTCTCTTGTCTACATTTCATGAGGTTTGCTTTGCAAATAATTTAGGAAAAATTTTCACTTGTAGACAACAAGGTTTTAACACTTACTTCTGTTCGTCCTGTTTCACTGAAGCTAAACTTTCTAACTGGGAAGAACTGGCGGTCCTTATAGTCACCGGTAATAAGTAATTTATAGCAATAATTGAAACTGCGGAGCTTTTTTTTTATATACAATGTCACTACGAATATTCTTTTTTCACTTCACTGAGTGTGAAAATCGAGTCACATGCTAATTCAAAACAAGCGTGTTGTTTAATTGATACGAATACTTGGAATTATAAAACATTGACGAGGACGGATATAGGACTTCATTCATTGAAAAAGGAAACGAGAAAATTGTTAAAAGGAAAGGGAATTTACTAGAAATATAAAAATATAAAAAGCGCTGGCGTCACGACGACGTATCAATAATCTACTTATCTCTGGTGCAAGGAATTCAACCTTTGTCATTGTCACTGAAAATGCAGAAATGTTGTTGAGAGTTTCAAAGGGAAATGTGCTCTAAATATAAAAGGAGTCCTGTTTCCGCCTTCGTCCTCGATGTTTTACTCTTTCAAGTAGTCACATACCTTCACTTTAAAAAGAAAAGGAGGAAAAAGGTAGCAGCGGCGAGTTTTCCTCCCTTCTATTAGCGCGTCCCCAAGCGGACACGAGAAGGGAGGAACGAACGTTTTTCTCCTTCTCCAGGCAGACAGGAGAAAGGTTCCGCCCTCCCTCCTCATCTTCTTTCGGTTTCGCTGGTCGAGCACGTCGCGCGCGTTGTTTAATAAGTGTTGTTGAGTTGATTAAGCTTGAACGGCATCGAAGGCCACTTGTAATTCCGTCTTTCAGTCCAAACGTGAAGAACATTTCGGTTGCATTGATGTTTTAGAGATCAGCTCTTAGGCGCCTGTTTCCGGCTTGAGCGGCGTCGGCGTCTCCGTCGGCGTCGGCGTAACCGTAAGGTCACAAACCCCCAGGTCACGTGACCCCCACAGGCCACATGACCCCCAGGTCACGTGACCCCACAGGTCACGCGACCCCCCACAGGTCACGTGACCCCCCCCCCAGGTCACGTGACCCCTCCCCCCCCCCCCCCCCCCGAGGTCACGTGACCCTTGTGAGGGGAGGAGGAGAAAGGAGGTGTATACCCTCCCCTCAGTACCCTTCCCTCCTCCTCCTCAAGAGCTGTGCTCCAATTCGGCGTTACTGGGAGTTGTAAACGGCTTTCATTTTTACCACTAATTTTATCAAACAAGCAAACGAAGCTGTCAGAAACAGCGAAGTTCCGGACCAGTGCCAGCAGCGTTACGCACACTGGGCTAAGATGACCACCTACGGATTGCGGAGCGACGTGTCGACGTTGAAGACGTTATAGAATCCGCGGAAATTGCGTCCAAGACAGGCAGGTTTTACTGCCAGGTGCCTGGGTGCCTTCTGTGCTGAGTTCGGTTCTGTTTTTCGATGCCGAGTGCCAGCCGGCAATCAACGTGGTTCTGTATTTCTGCGTGTCAGCAACATAGCAGCAACATCGCGACGGCAGTGTTGCGCGTTGTGAGCAGAAGACTGGAATTATCGCCGATGTGACTGTGTGTTCGCGTGTCAGTGGTGTAACAACAAGATGAGATGACGTAAACAGTCCGGCATTGATGTCGCTGGTCGGGCCATGTTCGGAGAAGGCGGGGTGTCGCAGGTTGTCATTCCGCATTACATTAAAAAGTTTTAGACCGCTTGAGGGATTATGGTGCAATCGATCGACCTGCGAATAGTCATGCTGTAACGCTGGTCTGAACCGTAGCTCCTATCGTACAGTGGCCAATATGACTGTCGTCTGCGATGTCCTGTTGTCTCCACACCGAAAGCGATTACACTTTGGGGAAAGGACTGAACAGTATGGAAATATGACGGAAGATACGTATATTCACAGTTTAAAATTTAGCATTAAAAAAAAATGATAGGTAAAATCAACAAAAAAAGAAAAAAACTATCCTTTATTTTGCTATTTAAATATATTACGGTTCATGAAGAAACTGCCCTCCAAGTGGCGCGCTGGGATGAGCGCTAAAACGGTTTCGAGCTCACCACGCCTGCCCGCAAGTCGCAGCTTTGACTGCATTCAATATTCTCGAAAAGCAATGGGCCTTTTTCTGAGTTTGGCCACGATCGTAACGCGACTTTGCGGAGATCACTCGAAACGCTTTCGGGGCTCCGAGACCGTCACTCCGTCGTCCGCGCCGGCGTCATGCGTGTCCCCCGGTCCGTGTGTTTACGTTTTTTCTCTCGTGGCGTTGTTCCGTCTTTCGCCATTCTGAACGTGGCTTTCTGCCGTCACTTCGCGTTCATCTTTTCTTCTAAATAACTGAGGACGACCCTGAAGGAGTAACGAAAGACACTGTCTACGATACAGACAAACTCGTTCGTCCTTATACCTCCCACGATGGATAGACCGCCGACGCCGCATCGGCTCCGACCGTCGACTCGGAGACATTTAATCATTCACTTGGGTATCTCGTCGTGCAATCAACTTAAATATGGGGCGGCTTTCGAGGCATTGTTATGGAAGGAAAGTGACGGTGACTAGTTTCGATCCCGAACCAGCTCTATCCACCTTGTGCGGAGCTTCTGAGCTCCGTTTGAGGCCCGGCTACTGCAAACAGCTGATTTCGCTCTCTTACCTTGTGCGGTTAAGTTATTCAAGCTTTTTGCGTTCCGTCACTTCGCCATCCTGTGCACCGCGCGAGTGCACGGGGTATCGCCGTACACGGGAACGTGTAGACAAACTCGGACGAGGTGAAATCCGGGCGGCATTGATATCGCGAAGGATCGCCTGCACGTTAGAGTGAAACTCTCCTTGAATTCAACACGTTTACGAACCTCCGACGAAGTGGCCCTGCAAACAAAAGAGTTTACGGTTGGTTGCCAACGCGTTCCGTCAGGGTTCTGTCAAAGTAGGGTCCGAATTCATATCGCACGCTTTGAATGTTTTTCCGGTGACTCAATTTTTTCTTCTTTTATTTTTTCTTCTCACTTTTAACATGGCAGGACGCGAATGGGTATATCCCACGCCTGAAGAACGGAAAGCTTCATCCAGTTATTTTTTACTTGAGTACCGTGTTCGGCATGATTATGTTACACAACCGTCTCTTGCACACGTACTGTCTTTTAGTTAAAATCAGAATGTCCCGCCGTCACGTTGGGGGCCCGTCCACCTGACACGGGGGATTCGCGTCGTAGGCTTCTGAAACGGGGGCTTTTGAAAGCGGGGAAAAAAGGGCGGGGTGTTCGACATTGGGTGCTTTCGTGCACCATCCGCAAAAGGCTGCTGGAACTCTATAAATCTTGCATTTATACACTTTTTGCTGCTATTTGTGCAACCTACAGCTGCGCAGTGGTGAGGCATATGACGACTATCAAGCCAAGCCGCGAGAATAGCGGAGGGAGTCAAGCCGAACCAGCACTGTCTGAACGACTGAGCGGACGAGAGAGCCCCCTAAATGGCTCCTTTCCCTTCCCCTTTCTCAGAGTTGGCGCAGCATGCGCCTACCGATCTCTGAAAAAGGTGCATTTCTCTAATACAAGACGACAACTGCAGCCGCACGAGAACAGCACAAATAGAAAAACAAATACCGTATTTTCCGGACTATAGTCCGCACCCGGTGTATAGCCCGCAGGGGCAACTTCAAGGTCAAAAATAAAAGTTTTTGCTTAGATAGTCCGCACCCGGTGCATAGTCCGCACTCAGTGCATAGTCCGCACCTGGTGCTTAGTCGACACGAAAATCTTCTCATACGCGGCACACCTTGACATATGTCTGCTTTCTTAGCTCACAAAGAAGCTTGTATGATACATAAATCTTAATTTACATACTCTTTTATTCACAAAATCCGTCTCGTCTCGTCATAATCAACGATATTGAAAAACAAAATTTCTGTATAGTCCACACGCGTAGATAGTCCGCACAGCCTAAAATTTCAACTTTTAAACATGTATAGTCCGCGGACTATAGTCCGGAAAATACGGACAATAGAAAACTTGGTTACGACGTGCCGTACGGGGAAGGAAACGCATGGCTTGGAACCGCAGAGGAGCTGCTTGTTTTATTGATTTTCAAATAATTACGGCATGGGCGTTTACTTTTTGCTAAGAGATTCATCCCATGGGCCGTTCAAAATACCCTTAGTTGTATGACATTACTGAAAAAAATTAACATGCTGGGAATAATATTCATTGCTTAGGTGGATGCTGAGCAAATCTGTATCGTCAAAACGACTAGTATAAAAGGCGGAAACAAAGAGCTCAGGAGTAGTTACTGCTATAAAGTGGACACGACCGACCCGTGTAGCAGCATGATGACAACTGAAGGTCTATTGCCAAAAAAAGGAAGGCTTGAATAAAAGAAGAAAACAGAAAACGGAAAGAAACACCGACACGTGCGAGCGGTGCTGACAGTGCTCGTGCCATCACGCCGCTGTCGGCAATTACTATGTTGCCGCATCGCCACTTCCCAACAGTAATCGGGTTAGTGTGCTGTTGCGTTGATATTTTTGTGTGCCATGTATGTGTATGCGATCAACGTATGGGTTCAGCTGATGCTTGTAGTTTGCGCAATGTATCTGCATGTTTGTATAATGAAGGTGCCCGAAGGGCCCTAAGCCCAATGGTGGCGTTCATTCTGTGTAGCACACGAATTGGGCGGTACCTAGCGCCACCTAGCCTTGCTACTTGAAATTATTCTGCTTGGCCCTTACATCTGGTAATAAGCGATTTAACCTTCTTTCACGCATCGCGTTAATTTCTGGTCACCGTGTTTGGAGGCCCACGTATATCCTGGCTCTCCCCTTTCTCTTCACCACAAAATAAACTGGTGACCGTGCAACGTGTGACTGCTTCGAATTCGCTCTCTTGAGTGCTGCTTTTGATTTAGCGAATAATTTACCACTCCTCCGTGATGTGCGGTTGACGAAGGAATAGAATGTTTTTAGAGCGCAGCTCTTAGGCGCCCGTTTCCGGCTTGAGCGGCGTCGCCGTCGCCGTCGGCGTAACCGCGCGGTGCATTATGGGACGCGTGACGTCTCACTGATGACGTCATCAGTGACGTCACTGATGACGTCATCGGCACCCGCATCGTCATCGTCATCATCACTGATGACGTCATCAGTGACGTCACTGATGACGTCATCGGCGCCCGCATCGTCATCGTCATCATAACTGATGACGTCATCAATGACGTCACTGATGACGTAATCGGCATCCGCATCGTCATCGTCACTGATGACGTCATCAGTGACGTCACTGGTGACGTCATCGGCATCGTCATCACCGCTGATGACGTCATCAGTGACGTCACTGATAACGTCATTGGGGGTCACGTGACCCCCCCAGGTCACGTGACCCCCCCCCCCCCTAGGTCAAGTGACCCCCCAGTACCCTTCCCTCCTCCTCCTTAAGAGCTGCGCTCTAATTCAACGTTACAGGGAGTTGTAAACGGCTTTCATTTTTTTTCCAGTAAGCTTACTGCGCATGCGTACACTCCCGCCGTCGCCAGAGACGGTGCCCTGCGAAATTGGTGACAGCAACATTGTCAACATCTATCTTCGCGCGTATTTTTGTCTATTTTGACGCTTTGCTTTTAATATCGGTAGTATCTGGTATAAAAAGCACAGAAAATCGATACAACGGCACGATGCCAATGTGTTTTGATGGGCGGAGGCACGTTGGGCTGCTCTTCATCTGTAGTTCGCAGACAACCCCCCAGACGGCGCTCGTTACACGAAAAAGGTCCATCCTGGCTCGAGGAATAGCAAAGGTAAGACGTAAAGGGCGCGAAGTAACTGGGTATCGGTTGTCTCCGTTTAACATCGCAGTGCTGACGACGAAAATACTGAGTGACTGCTTTCAAATCCCAAGTTTCTTTACCTGCGGGGGACGCTGACTTCGGAAATAAATGCAATTCGCGGAAAGCTCGTGTTAATCTTTTATTTGTTGCTCCTCTCAACTCATACAATAGACGTAGCGTCCTCGTTAAGCCTTACTGAACTCTATTTGCTCGATTCGGGGCCGCCATTATTGAGATGCCGGCGACGAAGGAACTTTTCTCCTACTTTCAGGAAGAAAGCTTTTTTTTTTTCTTTTCTGAAGGAACATAACATAGGTTACAAGAGCGTTCCTCCCTTTAGGGAAGACTATATAGACCCTTTTTTCTAAGAGTGTTGGGTCACGTGGAATCTGAAGAAGCTTAACGCCTGGCTTTTTACATGTTTTTCCATTGTTGGGGCACCAGAAAACACAGCAGTAGCTTTTGTAGGACATCACCTGGGCACGCGAGAAAAAACAAGGGTCCTCAATGGGACCTTCGACAACGCGTTCTGTCGGTTCATTTTGGAAGCGTCGAAAATTTGTGGCGGCCAGAATATTACGATAATTCAGTAGTTCTCAACCACTGATGTCTTCGGACCCCTTGTCGATCGTCTGAGATAATGGAGGACCCCGTTCGTGGTGAGAAGGAAAATGTGTAGGTTAATTGTGATAATTATTTAATAAATAAACATAACTAAGGGCTAGTGCGAAGTAGTCTTCTCTCATTGACATACACACGAAAAAAACTTACCCGAAAAATAAAACATTTCTTCTCAATCTAAAAAAAAAATACAACTTTTATTGCCGGGCTTGACTGATGCGGCAGGGCTTCGCGGACCCCTAAAATGTCTTCGAGGACCCCAAAGGGTTCGCGGGCCCCCATTTGGGAACCACTGCGATAATACACTGTAGGGAATACGATAAAGCGGTGGAAATCAGTTCGTCGCATCAATGGATTGTTTCCTCAACATGCGACGTTTTATCGACAGTTCGTTTCATTGAAATACCTCCGGCATTAGTTTAAACCACACACCTTGCCAACCTCTACACGCTTTGTCGACCACAACTCTGATGTATTCGTGACAAATTATTTGCGTCTCCCCTAGTTTGGAAAAAGGGGGAGGGGGATGAAGGGGGAGTCTTTTATTGAATTACGCGCTTGCAATTTACGCACCTGGGAAAAGAAGATAGGTCGTTGACGAAGCGTCGCAGGAGCGCGTGTCAACTAAACGAGTTTCCACGAAACGTCACAAGGTGTCAAACAAATCTGTGTCATACGTTGTCTGCGAAAGGTGTTTCGGTGTTTGCATAAAACGTGTTTCGACGAAACGATACAAACCTGTGTGCTCACCTTTTGTTCAAGGAAGGACGCCTGAGCTGACCGAAGCTACTGGGATGAAAGCTCGTTCCAGGAACTCGCAACGAGCGGATCAGCGTGCCGGCGTTCACGATTCCGTTCCTCACGAAGCGGTGGTTGCGTCGAAAGCGGCTGCGTGCGACCACGCGGGAACGGCGAGACCCGTGGGCTCTCGCTGCCCGCCCAAGGCCGGCCGGCGGGCCGGAGCCGTAAATCACGTGGTCTACGTGACGCAAAATCTGAAAGTTATTCAAGCATATTGCAAAATCCAAGATAATCTTAAAACATTACGATTTTTATCCGGAGTATTTATTCGCAACACCTGTATAATAATGAAAAAAATTGCCTAGGTGAAGATGAGCTGGTGTGTGTTGATCATGATGTTAAAATCCTAAGGGCATTTATCTGTCTTCTTATTTCTGTCTCTTCTTAAACTTCTTTTTTTTTCAATTTTCCTTCCTTGTCTCAGGGGTTTAACATCAAGATCTTCATAATAAGTTCCAAATATTTTACCCAGAAGCGCAACTGACCGGACGGCATTAAAATCACGATCTGGGCCACACATCGCGGCGTCTGTGTCCTTTCTTTACGTTTACTATATCACTCTATGGCGAGACTGACTCCGGCTCGCCACGCGGAGCTCCCGTGCACGCGTGGGCTTGTGGAACAATCGGCGTAGAACGTTCAGCGCGCAGAGCATTCTGTCCTCGAACAAGCAACAGGGTTCTCGAATTCACCAGAACGCGACATTCACCGGGTAATGGTAACCTGCATAATTATAGGGTACAATGCTGTTCTCCCTTCTCATTGACCGCAGTCATTGTGGGAAGAGCAACGATTGGTGTTCCGAGGGCATTGGAGTGCAGCTTATCCGGAGGAAGTCCTGGGAATATGTACATCCCAAAATAAATATACAGAAATTTTCGATTACCGCAAAAATAAACTACGCAACGCCAACTGCTCATTCTCCGCCCAAATGTAGAACTGGCGGTCCCAACGAGATGCCAACGTTTCAGAACAAACCCTTATCTTATTCAAAAGTTACAAGTGATTTTCTAAACTTTTCAATTAAAAAATGGCAGCAGAAGGAGCTCTGGAATACAAAGAGCTAAATGACGCCAGTTACCGAAAACAGGCGAACAGTGGAACCATTTTTCAATTTCCCAGTGAAATTAAAAAAAAAAAAAAAAGTTACTTATAACTTTTGTTTTGAAACTTTGGCCTCTGGTTCGAACCACTAGCGCTACACTTGAGCAAAAAGATGAGAGTTTGGCGATTCGTAGTTTCGTATTCCGGTGGAGAAGAAAGAAAACGCTGCAAAAAAACATTTGGGACGCGCCGTACATGTATATTGAATATGCTTACGCGATTTGCGCGACATACACGTTAGCGCGAGCACGACATTGGTGCCCTGTCGCTATTTTTGAGTATGCGCCAACTCAAATCTGTGACGTAGCGATGATGCGGTGTTGCCGCCGTGAGTAATGCGCCTGCGCAGACGCTTTATCTCACGCCTATCTGGTTTTCTGCGCGGACGCTCTATCTCACGCCTATCTGGTATCTGCGCACGCGCAGTGCACACACCGGGTAGAGGCAAAACGCGGGCTTTTGTTTTGTAAACAGTCTGTGGGTCTATACACCGCAAGGAATCTGGTCCGTCTGCTTTCCGCAATGCACCTTGAAAGTCAATCGCTAAATTCAACAGAAGGGGCTCGGCGAATGGCGACGCTAAAATTTTGCTTAGGCTAAAAAAAAAAAAAGAAGAAGAAAACAGTTTGCGCAGTGCAACCAAGCATGATGGAAGCACGCAAGACGTCATATCCAGTGCCACGTGACGGGATTCAATTCTGAGCCGAAACATTATTTTCAGCCTTGTTATTTACCGAGCTCCTCCGTAATATTGTAGTGATTGGCTCTCCCATATACTTTGCGGGAAAGTAAACGCTCTAGAGTTTTTTTGTTTTGTTTTTTTCTAAATGCATTTAGCGCTAATTTAACCCAATAAGAATTGTTTTTCTTGGCAGACGAAAATTGGAAGCTAAGCATGAGTGTGCACTTAGAACAGGGAGATCAAAAATGGCGTGCAGCGAATGTCCATTATACATGGATAGAGTGAGATGCCCAATTTTTGCCGGCCGCATTGACGTCGCGTGCGAGCAGGTCAGCTGAACAAACCGTTCGTTGTCGTTTACGTTGACGTTTAGGGACATTTTGATTTGTTTCAATGCGGAGCGCAAGTTCGTCTGCTTCTTCCGCAGGGGGTTGCCGTGACATCAAAACGTCGTATTCTGATTGGCTCTGATTGAAAGGGTAGTGGAAAGACCTCAATGCTAGTTATATCTTGAGGCCTACCCACTATCCTTCCAATCGTGCCAATCAGAGCTCGGCGTTCAAACGTCACCGGAACCCCCTGCGCAAGAAGCAGACGATCTTGCGCTCCGCGTTGCTTTTCGTTGACGTACTTCAACGTTACTAGAACACTCAGTTGGGAAACTCGCCCCTGAAACCTGGGCCGCTGGCGTCCACCGAGACCGAGCTAAATACGAGAACAGCGCCACCCTTTAGCGAGGAGTGGAGACGTGAAACTTGCTTTATATGGCTAAATTGTTTATTAAAGACCATTCCTCAATACCTTCACTTTTTTCCTACGGAAAGCGTAAACCAATTAAGTACACTTGCCAGCACGGCAGAGGCCCAGAAATATGCAGCAAGCACGTTCAAAGACAAAAATAGAGCGAATAAGAAAGAGAAACACACCGAGGGGAGTATAACACTTAACACTCGAAAATAACAGCAAGAAACAAACACTGAGGGAGTGCAACTACCCCAGTGCTACCTCCAATTGCCCCAGTGTAACTCACAAAGGTCACAATGGTTCATCACAATACAACATTATACAAGTTTAAAAAAAGAAAGGTAACGCTAAACTTTTTCAGAGAACAGCAAAAGAAATAAACACAACAGCAGCTCAACTGCTCACAGCGGTACGTCGGATGCCACGAAGTCAGCAGTACGCAACACATGAAACTAGGGGGTGCGCCGCCAGGCTCGCTGCGTCCCCCGCATAAAATGATAGTGGCAGCGTAGTGTACCTCTTGCCACAAACAGGCCTAGGTATGACGCGTCTCGACGCGAAAGGCCCAACGAGACCAAAAAATCAGCTGATTTTAGGCACACGATACCCCTTTCGGTAGCTGTTAGGGCATAGACGCCAACTCTCCGTATCGGCTCAATGAATTCTGGCCTCGAGTACTTCCGAACCTTTTCGGCATATAGTGAGCTCAGGGACTTGTATTCGCCAATCACTTGAGCGTCCACAATCATTGCTTGCTCCCCCTGAACTAACACCAGGTCTGGCCTTAGAGTCTCATTGCCAAACCTGACCCTTGGTTCTTCGGTCATCTGAAATGACTCTGAATGTAACTTCGACATAAGCCAGGAGACCATACAGTTGTGTCATTTCAGGCGTGCTGAGTAGGTGCGGGGACATATCTGGACAGTGTGAGTGTGGGTTTCCGGAGCCGCACACCCAGCTCGACACCTACGGTCTTTGTTTTGCCCCCGGCCACATCTAGCCTTAGTCGGGAGTGCATGGATCTTGAGTTGGGTCAGGTCCACATACTCTCTTCCAGACAAGAATTTCGGGGGGTCTCTGACCCACAGTGCTTTTGCCGCAGTCCTTGCTTCACGCAAACCACGACCATCCACCATGCCCACGACAGCACTCCTCCAGAAGTCTTTCTCCTGGACTCTTGTTCTGATAAGCATTTCCCCAAGCTTGGTGTTTCTCTCAGCCTTCTCCACCATTTCCCTCCAAGTCTCCAACTCGACCATGTGCTCAAGCATGGAGTCACTTTTCTCCTCTACATTCAGCAGTCCGACGATAGCGGATACGGCGGATCATCGTTGTCATACAGTGAACTCCCAGCCCACCATCTTCGACCGCCGAGTAAAAGAATGCTAGGAGAGTATCATTGGGGAGGTGGAGGAGGTCCCTAACTGCTGCACGGATTTTCCTATCCATCCTGAGGATAAAAACCCTTGACCGTGAACAGATTACAAGTTAATATATGAGGCGAGCATTCTGTATTAGCATACGCTCAAATCTTTCCGCTAGTTTTTTTTCTGTTTTCTTTTTTGACTTGCAAACCAAGTGCATTATACCAGGCAGTTCACCTAAAAAAGATATGGTACTATCATGGTTCCCTGTGAGAAAGCTCTAAACAAATTCACCACATCACTTCCCTTGGAGACTTACTAGTGAGGAGGGCTCATAACAAAATATAAAAAACACATGTCTGTTTTATTTATCTTCTCTTTTGTTATACTCATTAACTTGGTTTCTTATATACCCGGACATCTAGAGGAAATGAATGCTCCGCTTCTACACGCGACTGGTTCGTCGTCATAAAAACGTGTTCTTTAACACAAATAACGAATTTCGGCGGTTCATTGAAGTGAACGTACGCTTCCTAATAAAAAAAAAAAAAAACTGCCGCTCGCCAGAATAAAAAAGGCAGCTTATTACGTTTTGAATTAAGCGCAGTCCAGCGAGCTCGACAACGATGCAAGCCTTTATTACGTGGCACTTTCATTAACACTTTTTTTTGTGTGTGTTTTTTGTTTTTGCAACATGACCCATCCGAATCCCTCATTTTGCCACTTTCGTTTTATCACAATCAAGCCGAGATTTTTTTTTTTTTTTTCGTCGGACAGTTTGTTTTTGGTTGCATTTTTCAAAGGTCTTTGATTAAGCGACATGAATTAAGACGTCAAAAAGGAGCATCTATATTTTTATTTTTTTTTTCTCCTCGTTAGTATAATAAAATGCTTAGATTTATGCTAGCGTCTATCTTTCCGGGGTTCCTTATTATTGTCCGTGTAATACTCTTATTGTCTGCATAATATAACATCCGTAAATGATTTTTTCCCCTTCTCGTCACTTTATGTGGTTTTTGCTTTTTGAACGCGGTTTTTTTGCGAAAACGCAGCTGGTTGGATACGAATTCATGCATACATTTTTTGTTGCTATTTTACTGATTCCATGCGTTTACAATGTTTTGTTTTCATTTATCGTGAATTTATCTACAGGTTGGGTGTGTAAAAACAGCGCTTAGCCGTGCAAGAAATCTGAAACCTCTCTGACGATTTTTGTTTTCTGAATAATAAATGCTGTATTGTACGAAACAAAAAAATACGATCATTATAAACGTCAGGGTTCTGTGTGAACATACCTTCGTGAGTAGGTTCGCCCCTAAATCTGTAACAAAATGTTTATGGCCTTAATGTTTTTTTTAATAGTAATAAGCAGCAGACAGATTAAAATACAGAAGCACGTATCAATACCAATGTATAGAAGGGACGTCCATACTGTTTGCAGTCTTTCATCTTTGGAGAAAAAAAAAAAAAAAAAAAAACTAGAGACGAGCGAAGTCCTGTTTACTTCGGGGGAAAACTGATTTCTCGAGTTCCGTTTCTGACCCCAACATTGATTTCAAAGGAAACAACACGGTCGATTTAATTTTCCCGAGAATGATCCTCCACCCGTAGCAAAGTGATTTTGACCTAATGTTTACATGGAAACGTATATAAATATAGAGAAAATCTTGACGTCACATTAAAACATCGAAATATCAGTATTAATTCCTTTCGATTGTCTTCTACATTTCTGTGATTACGTTTTCGTTTTGGTTTCTAGGAAAGCTGTACTAGGTGTCTGTGGAAAGCGAGCCCAAGAGATGCAACCCAGAAAAAAAAAAAAAAAAAAAACCTTATTAGCTTTTGATACGCAGGTTGGTGCATATATGCAGACTTGTGCTCATTACTTAAAAAATGTAATGCATTACAATTACAAATTACCGAGCCTCAAATGTAATGGATTACCGTTACAAATTACTTTCACGTTACTTTTTCCGTACACTTATCCAGAAAACAGTAGAAACAATTTGTATATTTTTCAGAAACGTTCTGCAACACTACTTTTCATTTCTCATAGACCCGTATCATGGTAGTCCTCGTAAAAATAAAATATTGTATTTAAGAGAAAGAGTGTAGGTGCACTCCGTTCACCTGTAAGCTGACAAGGCACCGAAAGCTGCTACCACACCCGCCATATCCCGCTAGATTACGGCCTTCCGGAAATGATCCCTGGAAGCGTCTCACTGGCAGCGTCTACCTCCGCTACGAGATTCGGAGCTAAATAAGCGATCTACGAACCGCTCCCTTTTGACTCGAGTGTTTCGCGTGTTATTCACAAAAAAAAAAAGACAACACTGGTTCTAACCATTAAAATATAAAGCCAATGCAGAATGAGGTATCCAGCTTACCCTGATGTGTTTCCGTAGATTAGAGTTTGTTGTTCTTGCGATGACAATGTGTGTGTTTTTGCCAAGCAAAGTGTGCACTGAAACTCTAGGTTTCCGTTGTCCTTAATGCCCTGAACTTTGATATCTTCATTAAGAGATGGCCCTGGAAACGACGGACACTCCATGACCGAAAACTCGACCAGTCAGAGAAAAGTTGTGGTTACGGGTTATCGATCATTCATCGCTTCTCACTTTCATACCAATATTCGTGGAGGCCAGGGTAGGGAGGGCATAGAGAGCGATAGGAGCGTGGCTATCGGTCTCGACAAACAATAGAAGATCACACCACTTTTACGCGTCTCCTCTCCCTCTCCTCTGTCTCTCTCAGTCAGCACTACTTTTACGGCCTACCCCTTCCCCCCCCCTCTATATTGACAGTGACTGTAAATTGAGTAGTGGACTCGACCACCATGCCTAGACAAGTAAACCAAAACAAGTATCGTTCCGTACCGTCGAAGGCGATGCTCTCAGGCCTCGCGCCGGGAGGGTTTTACGCCCTTCCTCATGAGCCGCGCAAGAATAAAGTAGCGCACTCAACGACAAAGGGAATTCGACCTTCTCGCGCTAGGGCAACATCGTACTGTTACCAACACCTGAATAGAATGAGAAGGCCGTAGCGGCTCGGTGTCGGTTTACCGTCACAATGTCAGGAGAAGGAAGTCCATAGCGCAACTACGAGAGAAAATTTCTGGGCATCGACGTGAAACAACGTTTCTTGTCGAGCGGCGCGGGGTGTTCGTTGAGCGTTTATCCGACATTAATATATGTTTAAAAGCGCAGTATTTGTACAATTTATTATATATAATCTAAACATAATGTACAACGCGCTACCAAGGTGTAAAGTACCAATTTTATATTTATGATTATCCCCGTAACCGCGGTACTACGTGCAATCCCGCAGACCCCCACACTTTTCGAATGAACCACTGATCTCTATTGTAGTAGGCTGGATCGCGGACCGCGGCCTCGGCAGCTGGGGCCGATTGTCGCCACCGGCGGCCATTGATTAACACCAGCCAATGCATGGGACTCTATGGGAAGAACGAGAAAAAGTGCCGTTTCCCCCGTTTCTAAGTTGTTGTCCGCTCTGAAACGTTTTGGATGCTTTGCGATAAGCCCGTCAAATAGCTTGCGTACAAACATTAGAACTGACAGCCCTCGAAGTTCTTTTAAATAAATATTTTGTGGTCGAGAGTGACTCCGCTGTAGTGCAGCTCCATGAGGCGAGAGTTACCTAGAGTCACCGCGGAGTCGGTGGCGGTTTCGTTGAGTTGGGTTTAGCAGACGACAAGCTCAAAGGCCTTACTACGCGGAATTCGTTCACTCCCGGAAAGCCGCTGCCGAGATGGAACTTCTTTGTCATTCATCAACTTCTGGGCTTCCCCGAGGACGGTCCCATTAACGGCAAGTTCCTTTGTTTACTTCACTACGAGAGCAAGCTTGCCAGCTCAGCCGTAAGTGCTCCGGTACGTTTGATTTTTTCAATCGGCGTTCGAACGTTTGACAAATACCGATTCGGTCTCCAAACACTCGACATAAGGATCGAAGCACACCATAAAATACTCGCCTTCGAGCACAGCGTACATGCTTCAATATTCTTACTTTTGTGCTTATCTCCCATAGACTTGCGTGTATTGCCTGGTGTCAAGCAATGGCCGCCGGTGGCGATACCGACGGGCTCCCGATCCACGATCCAGCCTACTACAATAGAGATCAGTGGAATGAACCATAGAGATCATACATACTAACTCTAGAGGAAAAGGTCCGCCATTTTCCCATGCATTCCGGCTGCCGTAAGCGGCGGAACATGCAGGAAGACCCTCGGGGTCCCACACATGGTTACCAACTGCCTTCGATTTCACAAATTTAATTATATCATCAGAGCAGCTTCATGAACTTCAAGAATCCACGAACTTACCGGTGGAAAGATATTCGCGTTCCTTTCGAAGCTTTCTTTTTTCATAGCGCGCAGATGTACGGCCTCCCGTCAACACTAAACTTAACCAGATAACCGACTTTGCGGGTGGCCGCGCCCCAGGAATACGAAACCGCGCAACCACCAGATTTCCAAGATTTCGACAAAAGGGAAGATAATGTAGCGTAATGAGTTTACTGCTTTTTATAAGCGTTAGAATAGCTCAGAAGTTAGTTTACAACGTTAAATTAGCACTGTTTATATTGCTGAGAGTTTTCAGTCTTCGCAACTACCATTGCGACTGTCGTCCTTCAGCTGGCAACATTGGTTTCTTTCTCTCGTGTTCTGTCGCTCTCTTTCGCGATCTTTCGCTCGGGACCCAGGATGTCGGCGCACGGGATTTGCCACTCCTCCTACCCACCTTTACCCCCCTGGAATTAACCGATCCGCTGGGACGTTTTCTTCCCTCGTACGAGCTCCGATTCTGGTAAATTTACGTTGTGTGTGATCTGCTGACTGTCTTAAAAGGAACGCTGAGACTTTCAGAAGGGAAGGGAATCGAATCAAATGCAGTCATCGCCGCAGGGAGCGCACGCGAGCAAGAGATGGGTCGACGCAATACCACCTAGAACACAAGGCCTGCGCGTTTCCTCCTCTAAACGTCATCACTAGTAGATCCCCTCAGCGCCCCCTAGCTAGCCCGGATGAGCACCATCGTCTGCTACATCGTCTGCGACGTTGTCTGCTCCATCGCCTACTTCAGTGGTTTGCGTAGCAGATAATGAAACAGATGCTCACGCCGAGTGTCTGTTGCTATTAGCGGCGAGAAGTTTTGGTGGCGCCCTCCTGTGGTTCCCCGTTGTGACGTCATTACCTTGGAAACAACAAGTTCAATGGTGTTTGTTATTAGCATGGTGGAAGCTTGAAATCATTGCGCTCTCAAAGGAACACTGCCAACACCGTCAAAATTAAAGTTCTTTCATTCCTCTTATTTCCGTCGATGATAAATCCCCTTTCCGACGTCATAGTCAGCGTTCGGCCAATCGTGGAAGGCCGACCACAGCAACGCTTTCGGTCGCGCACGGGGCTAATAGGGTGTATTCACTGGCGGCCATATCTGTGCGCGCTAATGCTGAGCACGTGCTGATGGCGAGCTTCCACAGTTGTTTTGCAACGTGCACCCCGCACCATCAAGATTGCCGGTCTTGGCAGCCTATTAATGCGAGCTCGTTCTGAGCATGCGCTCTAAACAGTGACCTCAAATATGGCGGCCAGTGAATACCCCCTATAGCATACGATGAAGTTAGACGTTCACGTGGAGTGCTGCAAAGCAAGGGCTGCAAGGGCTGCAAAGACCTTCGCTGGACGCTGGACGCCATTTTCGAGGGCGCTTTTTATACTCCGGGTCGCCGGTTTGAAGCGTTCTTCCTTAGAACGAGCGCGCGCGCTAGAAATGTTCGTCTCAAAGCCAGGAGCGCGTGCTAGCTCGTGCTCCTGGCCGAGGGAGTGTTCGCGTGCACGTTGCAAATGAACTGGAAGCTCGCTATCAGCTCGCGCTCAGCAGTCACGCACACAGCTCTGGCCGCAAGTGAATGCGACGTAGTTGGGACGCGGCCCCTACTCTCGTCAAGCTTCAGCCTGTTTGCCGCTTGGGGCGGGTCGGGGATCTCCTAACGAAACGTCATGCGCAGGCCTTGTCTTCTAGGTGGTATTGGTCGACGACGTTAAGCCTCCCACACTGCTGCCGCTGCTCTCGTGTGTGTGTGTGTGTGTGCGTGTGTGCGCGCGTGCGCGCGCGTGTGTGTGTGTGTGCGTGTGTGTGTGCGTGTGTGTGCGCGCGTGCGTGCGTGTGTGTGTGTGTGTGCGTGTGTGTGTGTGTGTGTGTGTGTGTGCGTGTGCGTGTGCGTGTGTGTGTGTGTGTGTGTGTGTGTGTGTGTGTGTGTGTGTGTGTGTGTGTGTGTGTGTGTGTGTGTGTGTGTGGTTCTTTTGATCCTTCCCGTCGTTTCTTGGTCGTCACCGCAGTCTCGGGTAGCTTTTTCGTGTTCGCTCGATACTACGGCATTTACGTGGATTCGCGGAACAAGTCCTGCTACGGTTTGAGTGACATGTGTGGCAACTAGCCAACGATGACACTGGTCGATTATCGATGGACCTCTCTTTCGACAGAGAGAGAGACTTAAAGTTCGTGTTCAAATGTTTTCGTCACGGCTATTGTGGGACGTATGGATACGATCGACAGGTGAGAAACAACTTATTTACGGGCTTTCTTGGTCATGTGGGACGCGAGTAAAGTGCTAAAGTCGTTTTTTTTTTTTTTTTTTTTATTTCGTGATATAATGGCAGCTTGTTCAGAGTTAACCGTGTACAGTTGCGTCAACATTTGTACATATGCGTGGTAATATTCTAGTTTTCACTGGAATGTGAATAACAAGTTTGTGAATAACAAGTTTGTGTGAATAACAAGTTTGTGTGACGTCACTGGTGACGTCTCAACGACGTCACCAGTGACGTCACTCGTGACCCTCATGACATTATGGGAAACGTCCCATAATGCCACGCGCGGTTACGGCGACGCCGACGCCGTTCAAGCCGGAAACGGGCACCTAAGAGCTGCGCTCTAAAAATAGGAAAATATCGCTTACCAAAAAACAGTAGAATATTCTATGCAGAGGCTATTGCGGTATTAAACGCCCTTGAATATATTCTTGCAAACAAGATAGGAACACCATTGTAACATATACACGGACAACCTTTCAGTCCTTCAAGCATTGGCAAATTCAAATAGCGAAATTCCATTAATTACCAAAATAAAACATAAAATTCAATCAGTCAATACATTTAATACAACCGGCTTTCTTTCACGTCAAAATTCATTATAATATATTAGGGAAGGATCTAGCCCACCAATATGCAAACTCGGCACATTAGCATGGCCAATACATACACCTACCAAAATCAAACCAAAATATAAAACATGCAATAATGGGATTAGCACGGAGGAGGCGAGATCGCTCTTGACAAAACGATGGCAAAACACAGAAATTATTTAATGAATACCGTCAACAAATCACATACCCATTTGCTTTCCTCCTAGAAACATCAAACAAATCATTACTGCACACGGCAGATTTCCTTTTCTATTTCAATATACTTATTTAATATACACAAGCACACTATTTGACTCTGTGAACAAACCTGTGCTAGTATGGATCATTACATTACTACATGTCATCTAACAGGGCCATATATTTAAAAATTTAAATTTAAAACATAAGTTTGAATATTTGTCAAAAGCTACGCAGCTCTAAAACTTAAATAAATACTCTGTTGGCGTTAGTTACACATATTTCAGACAACATACCGTAATATATATATATATATATATATATATACGAGGGGCGTTCATAAAGTTCGTATTATTGTCACGAATAAATAGAGATTCAGCAATCAAACTCGAGTAGAAGTTGAGACTTTCTCTACATGTTCGTCACCAAAAGTTACCCACTTTTTTCAACGATGCACCACATGCCGGAGGCCATTGTTATAGAACTCCTCGTTTTGAGTGTTCAGGAATTGCTCCAATTCAGCAATCACTTGGTCGCCGTCCTTGAAATGCTTTCGTCTTATTTGGCCACACTGGAAGCGTCTGCGCAATTTATCCAAAGTGTCATAAACTGGGGCGTTGTCCCCGAACAACGCTCCGAGATTGGAATGAATATCCGTGGCATTGATTCCCTTCAAATGAAACAAAAACGGATCGCTTCATGTGCTTGGCACCGACGGGCGGTGCCATTTATGTTTCGACTCCCTAGCGGCGTTCCAAGCTACTATAGCATGCGATGTTTATACTGTGCGGAAAATAGAGGGACGCGCGCTCATGTTGATGCCTGTTTTGTTCCGTTTTTTTTAACTTTTTTGTGCCGATAATACGAACTTTATGAACACCCCTCGTATATATATATATATATATATATATATATATATATATATAACAAACTCAAGAATGGACGATATCAATCTCAAGAGAAAAACAGAAACTACTGTAAAGCAAATTTCTTACACACTAACTTTTACCCGACTCTCCGAGCCCGGACTAGTTCCGGGCTCGGAGCTTCTCCTAGCTTACCATCCTGAACCAACACCACAACCAATGGCAATTGGAAGACCCACAACAAGATCAGCGGGAGTGAGCCAGTTTCCTTCCCTGAGCTTCCTCTAACCACCCACGAAAACTGCCACTAATAGAGAAGACCCCAAACAACAGGTTAGGAGGACCTAAAACCAGTTCCAGGTTCTGGGCTTCTTACCAAAAATAATGAGAGTATCCATAACGAAACTGGAGCAAAAAAGCATGTACTCTCAGATCAACAGTGTTCAGGAATGGACAACAAAGGCAGACAGACAAAATAGAAAAAGATGTGGATGTCTTTTTACAACACCTCAAGACCAATCACCAAAAACTAAAAACGTACGAAAAGAAAAGTAATGCGGATGAAAACGACTAAATATTTAGTGTCGGTTTCAAGAGACAACCTCATACCTTCTAATATAAAAAAAAAATAAAAACACATGATAAGAACACCGGACGAAAACAGGAAGCTTTATAAGTCTGATCCTTTTCCTTCGAGGGAAAATGTAAATATGTAAATATCTAAATAACAGGGTATATATAGCTGTAAGGAAAAAATAATCTCTTGTAAGAAAACATCATGTAATCATTGAAAAAAAATTAAAAACAACGAACAAATAAAATGATCTCTGCTTCCCCTCCCCCCCCCCCCAAAAAAAAAAGCAAACATAAAAATAATGAGAAAGACAATTAAATAATAAATAAAATGAAAACATACATGAGTTTACAAAGATACGTAGATATACATAATTAATTCAAAAATCGTTAAAAGAGATTAGGATATTTTTAAAAATTGTTTCCAATTCTCTTTTTTATATATTCGAGTACGAAAATTCCAAAAAAGAAGAATAAAACTTCTTCGTCGTCAACAACACCGAAGACAAAAGGCAAGAACAAGCGGAACAGCGATTAAGACTTAATACGAAGGGGAAAAAAACGAAACACAAATAATCATAAATGCCCTCAAGATCTTTCCAAGTTCGTTCCAAGGCCAAGGTTGAGCTGCCTCCCTGTTTTTCTTTTTAATTGGCTTTAAGAACTAAAGAAACTTTTGGCCAATTACCACCCTCATTTCTTATTTTAAATTGGATTAAACCTGTTGCACCGCCATGTGGTGCAGGTCGAGAGAAATAGTTTATTTCCTTTATTTTTAACTCTCACTTCGAAACTGAGTAATTGAGTAGTGGGTGTGTTCCTGGAGCATGTTGAAGACGCCAACTCGCCACGGGCGAACTCCAGGTGCTTCAGCAACAAAGCGGACCCTTGGAACGCACCCATGCCGACCCAACAGACCAAACCGATCCAACAGTTGAAGAACTCGGCTGCCCCCACCGAACCTCCGGCCAGCAGACCCCCCCCCCCCCCCCGTTACAAAGGGTCGCCATTAAATCCGAATCCAAAATCCAAAAGTGGATGAAGTGTCGTTACTCTGAAGCGCGGCAAATTTAGTGGCTCTATAGTTACACTCGTGACGGCGTGACTAGGATCTTCAAATGTGAACGACAAGCTCGATTGTTTCTGTAAGAGGTACGGCTGAAGCTTGTAGTCATCCTGTTCATAAAACCAGCACCGTCAAAGGGGACCGTCTGGCATTACTCTTATTTCCGCCGTTCAAAGCAGAATATTGCGCGAGAAACTGAGGGTGGGGAGAAAACGAGAGCCCGCGGAGACGTCAAAATGTCTAGCTCTGGTTCTAATGATTAGTTGCAGGCCTAAAGCTAGCTACCTTTGTGTCCACTACACTCCTCGAACGCTTTCGAATGCGAAAGCCAAAAGCAGGACGCAGGTGTTCCGTGCTCTAACGCGTTCTACGGACCATCAGAGACTAAGCTTCTGTTTGTCGCACTGGCTTATAAATGTTTTTCGTAGTCACTGTTTCTCTAGTGACTGCTGTCTGGGCATGTTTGAACGTGTAACTTCTGTTCATTTGTGACTGCGGTACGAAGAAAACAATGGCTGCCCCAGTTGTGATCTGCACGAAAGTTCAGCAGCGTGCACTGATTCATTTTTTGTGCAGTGTGAGGGTGGGCCTGATGCTGGTGTGTGTCGAAGACTTTGTGCACAGTGTGACGAAATTGTTTTGTCGCGAAGAGGTAAGTTTGAATAAATACAGGAGCTGATGGAAGGACGCACATGTCTCAGCCATGAAGGAGGAGCCAGACGCCCGACCACATTCCCGACCGGTGGCAAGATTGAACGTGCACATGTACCGACTCTGTGAGATAGACGAGTGACAGTAGATGATGTGGCTCATCACTCGCAAATAGCTAAGGCTCTGCCGATGCAATAATTTGAAACGGATTTTGGTTTGTCATGGATTGTTGGAAAATAAATCCTACAGCCAAAGTGCTAATATTGTTTTTTATCACCCTCGTTGTTTGTATTTTGTTTTTTCTTGGACAGTCAATTTTGTGAATTCAAAATGCTGTACCGCAAAGTATAGATACCCATAAATAAGATTTGTGGCGCAGGGTAGCTGGTGAACGTTCATACTTGAAAAAAAAAAACAAAAAAAACGAGACAAGGGAGATGGAAGAGACAAACACAACAAAGTCTCAAAACGCAGCTGCAAAATTTATTCAGAGGAACAGCCTCTTATATAGACGAAATTTATCCAGAGGAACAGACTCTTACATAGATGAAACTCTGTTTCGTCTATATAAGAGGCTGTTCCTGTGAATAAATTTTGCAGCTGCGTTTTGAGACTTCGTTGTGTTTGTCCCTTGCTCGTCCCCTGTCTCAATTTTTTTTTCAAGTATATTGATGTTTATGCATTTTATTTTTGTCAAATGCAGGCATCCAGTTACATCCAGTTACTTCCAAATGAACTGGTAATTTATGGTATCTCATATTCAAATTCCTTCCTTGCTAACAAGTTTAACGCTAACTTCTTAAGTTGCGGCGCCTGCCCCACTACATCCGTATCAAGTAGTAGCTTCGAGGCTTATATGTCGAAAGCGGCAACTGCAAATTCAGTTTTCCTCTGCCCTGTGACGGAGGCAAAGATAACGAGGCTCCTCCAGAATTTACGTAATAACACAGCGGCCGGATCAGATGATATAAAAGTGGCACCGATTAAAGCAATTACGCACTTTATAAGCTCCCCTCTAGAACATATCTGTAACACGTCGTTATTGACTGGTATTTTTCCGGAAAAAATGAAACTTGCCAGAGTTTGTGTCATAAATAAAGGTGGTCCACGCAACAATATAAATAACTATAGGCCAATTTCTGTGCTACCTTTATTTTCAAAACTTCTAGAGCAGGTAATCAACGTTAGGCTTTCTAGTTACCTTGAAAAAAAATAACATAATTGTAAAGCAACAGTGTGGCTTCCAGAAAAACAAATCCACGGAAAAAGTCTTGCTATATATCAAAGATAAGCTAATTAATAGCTCTGAAAATCAATTATATACAGTAGGAATTGTTTTTTGATTTTCGCGAGGCATTTGATTTGATTAAACATGACATTCTTCTAAAAACGTTGACGCACTATGGTATAAGGGGCACAACTTGGAACTTAATTCATAGCTATTTATCTGGACGATCGCAATATGTAAAAATCAATGAGTATGAATCGCAAGTAATGAAAATAAATTATGGTTTGCCTCAGGGGTCAATTCTGGGACCATTACTTTTTCTGTTGTACATAAATGACATAGTAAACATTCCGTGAACTCCAGATATAATACTTTATGCAGACGACACTAATGTGTTTTTTACTGATAAGGATCTTAGTGTAATCGAAGGTTTATTAAACCTTTGGTTACGCGAACTTGCGCTGTGTCTAGAGTCTAGTCAAATAGAATTGAATACTAACAAAACAAAATATGTTATTTTCAAGCCTGTGCATAAGCAACTTTGTAGTAGCTTCACGGTACAATTTAGAAACTCAAAATTAGAAAGAGTGTCCTCCCTAAAATTTTTAGGTGTCTGGTTCGAAGAAACCTTACGCTGGACAGATCACATCAATCATATTCGCTCTAGCATATCCAGATCTATTGGAATCTTGTATAAACTTAAACATCTCCTTCCCTGTTGGCTTAAGTGCCAACTCTACTACAGTCTTGTACAATCTCATTTACATTATTGCTTACTTGTTTGGGGAACCACAACGAAAACAAATCTAGATAGACTGTTCGGTACAAAAAAAAAGCTGTTCGTTGCATCGAAAACCTTCACTATACCGATCATTCAGCCCCATAATTCGTAAAATATCGAATTTTAAGTATCCATTTGCTCTTTATTTTAAAACTAGCGATGATAATATACAGCGAGTACAGCAGTGACCAAAATGAATTTAGTGAGGTCTTACCACCCTAAAACAACACAATATAATCTAAGAAATGAAATATACACAAAGCCCAAAATACGGACAAATTATGGCTCCCAAGCTCTAGCGTATAAAATACCACAGCTTTTGAACGAGCATCCAAGTGTTTTGAATTAGTGAGGAATGCTACTTCCCTTATTGCCTTCAAAAGTAACATGAAACGTTATATTTTACAATAGGCAATAGCGTTTCGGTTGTGCATATGCATTGGGTTGAATAGTGTATAATCAGCTCTGACCACCGTTATTCGTGTTAATTCGCTTGAAAGCTCCTAGCTCCTGCCAAGTTGTATTTTGCTCGTGGTGTGGTTTAATAATTCACAATTTTGTAGAAGGATTGCTTCGTGCCTACTTCGCGCAGTGACAGATTGTTTGATAAGGTTTATTGTCGTTTTTACTTGTGTTCATTTCTAGTCTCTTTTGATTCTTTGCTGAGCAATGTGTAGGGTGGTGGGGCCTCGTCAGGTAAATTTGTTTACCTTTTGCCCCTCCACCTGAGACTCAAGGAGTATTATTATTATTATTATTATTATTATTTCTGGATGTATCCAAGGCATTTGACACCGTTAGCCATTCTATACTTTTAAAAAAGCTGTATAGCTTCGGATTTCGTGGTCCCTTTTTTTCCTTATTATCAAACTACCTTTCAAATCGCTCACAACGTGTAATTATATCTGAGTCGCAGAGTCCGCGAACGATGTTGAGAGCAGGTGTTCCGCAGGGCTCAATTCTATCTCCACTTCTATTTAATTTGTACGTCAATGATATTTCTACATATATTTCTGGGGCAAAGGTTTATCAATACGCGGATGATACCGTAATTGTCACTCAACATCTTAACTTCAAAGATGCTGCCTGCTCTCTGCAATGCGCCGCGACTTCCGTCATGGACTGGTTTCAAAGACACCTTATGGACATTAATGTAAACAAGACAAAACTCATATGTTTTCGTAACCCGCTCAAATATGTGAATTTAGATTTTCCTTTTCTTTTACATAGCTCAAGTTGTATATCTTGCCAATGTGATCCTTTGGTATATGTCGATAATGTAAAATACCTTGGAGTAATATTCGACTGCGGTCTATCATGGAATGCTCAGCTGACTAGCATTGCTGCCAAACTGAGGAGTGCTTGTTGCCTCCTTTATAACACAAAATCGCTTATGCCTTTTCCAGTTCGTAAAATTGTCGCCCATGCGCTTGCATACAGCGTGCTAAGATATGGTGTTACTGTTTTTGGCAACTGCTCGGGGTATTGGCATGACAAAATTGATTGTATTTTGAATAATATCTTGAAAAGTGTGTCTTATGGCCTACAATTCCCGAGGGTACTAACTTGTTTCAATATTTGCAACTGCCATGTCTCCGCACACTATTTATTCAAACAGTAGTCCTACGTTACTTCTGGTCAGATAATTTCAAAACCAAAAACCCATCTCCTCGTTCGGTTCGTTTCCAAGAGACCTTTAAAATACCTTTTGCCCGAACCAGATACGGCAAGTATACGCGTGAGGTCTACGTGCCTGAGATTTTTAATAGTTGCCTTCTGAAATTCGGCAGGCTGACTCATTGAGTCAGCTTAAAAAAAGGTTGAAATTTTATCTTTCAGGCCGAAATACTACCTAAGTGTATATTTTGTACGCGAGTGCTCTGTACAGTGTAGTGATCAGATTTGCATTTTTGTAACTGTTTCTTTCTGTTTTTGAAAACTGCTTTGTGATGTGTCGCTTCTTCTTCAGCTGTGTGTTCTCGGACATTCTGTTTTTTTTTTTTTTCTTCTGAACTTTCGGTTGGGCGGCGTCACACAAGTCACTGTTGGCTTTGATTGCCCCCGCACTATTGCATGTATGTATGAATGTTCTTGAATACAAATTTATTATTATTATTATTATTATTATTATAAGAAGAATTCCAAGCATTGTATCGCATATACGAAAGTAGATTGTATCAGGAACCTAATCCGATGACGTCTACCCGTATAGAGACACGGCAAAGCCGGCTTACGGGCTAATTCTTCCGGGCTCAAGCGAACCTAACTCGACTTGTTGGCGATGCCGACGACGGGGCCGCATTTAACCTTGGCCCCTGATCAATAATTCTGCGGCGCACTTGCACAGGACCTAAGCACACCTGAAAAACCACCCGGACCTCACACGTGGAGGAGATGGAGGTGCAACGGTGCGACGATTGTTGAGTCCACGCCGGCCGGGGCTTCGCCCACTGCCGCCATCTAGGGGCCGAAAAACTCACTGAGGACGGGAGCGAGTCGAAAGTAAAGAGGCGGGAAACCATGCGCGAAGCGTTTCTTGGATAACTTTCAGGCTTGTTTGAAGTATAACATGACGTACTGGAACAACAAACGTTCCTTAAAAAAAAAAAAAAAGACGTGTTTTTTTGTTGTGTTTTTTTTTTTTTTTTTTGGGGGGGGGGAGGAGGGGTGGGTTTCGTAAATAAACGATGCATCGCAGTAAGCTCACACTCCGTGAGTCTATACAGGGAGAATTTAAGGCTAGTGGTTGGGATAGAACGCGAAATATTGAGAAAATGACGTTACCTGGATAAAGAAATAAGTTAGAAAGGCGACATTTTTCTATTAGCCGATGTCCACGTAAGCCTAATATCGTCAAAACAAGATCTGACGTTGTGGACGCATATGGGACTTATATCTGTGACAAACACTTGTCACCATGAAAATAAATATTGTTGCTGTTTTTTGTTTTTTTTTTTTTTTTCTCTCGTTGTCAAGTAAGTTACGTAATGCCCTGTTCTCAAACTTTTGCGTTCTCTCCCAACCTCTGCAGTCACATTTTCATGGAGTTCGAACTTTGTATGACGCGTTGCTTACCCGAGCTGAAAAACCATGCGTCTCTTTTCACGTGAATACTCTATAGTTAGGCAGCTAACGAGATTGCGTTCTTAGCCGATAAGAATACCGTAGCAAGATTCAGGAAGCAAGAAGCACGAAGCAAGAAGCTTCAGAAACGTTCTGCGTTTCTGAAGCTGTCTTTGGTAGGGTGGCCAGAGCTCCCTTTTGGCCGGGACAGTCCCGTTTTTGAGGTCCACTTCTGCCGTCCCGTCGTTTTGTCCCAATAAAAAATCATGTCCCTTTTTCGCAGGTGTGCATCGCCCCCAAGCGAGTTGAAGCAAACCGAAGCTATGCCTACTCGTTACAAGTATATTTTACAAAAATAACCATCGGTAATTTAAAATATTTACCCAGAGAGCTAAATTTAGAACTGTTCTTGCCCACAAACACTTTTTCTTTCGCAAAGACGGGTGTGTAGGAATATTTTTTTTAAGTTACTCGATATGGCACGCATGTAGAATACAGCGCGCATGTAGAAGCCATTCCAATGCCGTGTGAGTGCCACGTGGTCTTCGAAACGGACACAGAGCATCACGGGATACTTTGGAAGTGTTGGATTGGCTCGGGTGCTTCGTAGCATCGGCTGCTGTCCATCGTAATTTGAAACAGAATATAGACCGATGCACAGAAAATGGCTGTCCCGACGGCCCGTGGGAAAAGTTTCGCTTGAAATCCGTAACGTGGCAACTACGTCACTGGAAAGTGGCAACTACGTCCGGCACCTGTGTCGCTGGAAAACAAAAGCTTCCGCAAGAGGGCGCAAGTCGCCTTCCGATCAAAAGTGTTGAGCCCCAATCATTCATCCATCCTGTTCTTGTGAGCCTATTTTCGGAGAGGGCGATTTAGCCATTGAAACCGCTTCCGATTTAACCGCGGCGCCGAAGGAAGTGGTCATGACATTAGAAAAAAAAAAAAAAAGACAAGGAGGAAGCCCTTCTCTGCGCATGCGCGTACAGAGTACGTGTGCATTCCGTACCATACCTTGTCGAGGGGCAAGGAGGATAGCGGAGAGGCTTTGCACACCTCCTCGGAAATCAGCGTTGCCAGATGCAATAAACAATTCCAGATGGCTGAGTTTTATTAATTCATTTATTAATTTTGGGGTCCACATATAGTACTGCACTCTCATCGAAGGCCTCTTAGAACCGGACCCTCCAAAATAGTCAAATTAAATAAATATATTTAGATATCAACGAAGGGAAACATTGCAGCAAAAAACAAAGCTGAAATAAGAAAGCAAGCGTAATTCAAGAAACATATGCATCGTAGTACATCACATACTTTTACTTGCGTAATATGGACCACACGATCGTTGCGAAATGCGCTCTTTTCGCACTCAAATACACTCACTTTAGTGGAATAATAATAGTGTGTAAAATAACGTATTCCTCGACATCTTGAGTAAATATTCAAGGTCCTCCAGGAGTTCTTTCTTATCCGAGCCACGTCTAAAGACCACCAGTGAGCCCATAATCCTGAGCAAAAAAGTTATCACATTAATGGTACCCATAATCTACGTGTCCCGCAGTTGGAACCACTCTCAAATATAGCCACTCTGCGGAACGTGCGAATGGAACCGCTAGGGTTGAGTGACATTCCCGCACACCATCTGACAGAACTCCAGCGTGGCAAACTTGGCGCAGTCGCGAGGCCCACTCGTTTGCGCTGTGCTCTCGCACATGCGCGTGGCGTTATTAAAGATGGCCGTCGTGTTCACGCTGCGATCGTCGTCGTCTTCCTCCTCCCCCATGATCGGGCGGGAGCAATCTAAGAAACGGAAACGACACAAGTCAAGTCGAGCCAAGTTCCTTCTCACCGTCTCGCGAAAGCGTGCGCGTTCGCCCGACTACCGTCAAAGTAAAACTAAAACAAAATACAAACCCACAGGTAGACTTCTTCTGCAGATTACGACACGCAATGTTGAATTTACAGGATTTGAGGCAATAGCACTACAATCTTAAGGCTGCTTCGCACACTCGCGACTGCTTAGGACCATCTGCTTTGAAAGACGAGGAAATTTCTTCCAGCAGTTTCATTTAAGATCGTAATGAAAGCTAGGGAACAAGTCTCCGTCAACGATGACATCGCTGGGAAAGTTTCCCTGTCTGAAGCGGGTCTTAAAATCTCTTACGACGAGAGAACACACTGGCGCCATCTGTCGGGTATTTCCGGCATTTCCGTCTATTTCCTTTTTTTTTTTTTTCGAACATCATTTTTTTTTATTGCTTGAAAAACTTTTTACAGTGTTATAAACGACTATTACTTATAGATAGCATGCATACATTTGATCTCACAAATAACGTAAAACCTTCGCTCTATAGTGAAATGCAGTTCCAGGGTCAGCTCATAGATGGCGCACGCGTCCCGGTGTCTTCTTATCGTCGTAAGAAATCAGAGGAACGCGGTCGTAAGCAAGCGCGATGGTGTGAACGGGTATTTTATTTGACAAAATTGTCGTACGTACAATATAAATATCGCGACTCCGGACGAGATCGCCATTGGTTGTCGCCATGGTCGGATGATCGCTTACGCCAGCCAGTGGGAGTGAGGCGTCAATCACGAGTTAGGTGGAAAGAAATCGTGACATTTTTTTAATAAATAAATCAAATTTATTTTATTGAAATCATAGTTACATAATTTAAATCAGATTAATGCGATTTAAACCACTGTAGCTACGAAATATTTATTTTTGGATGTATTTTTAGATATGATAAATTGATCCATTAATCCGTCCGATCCCTGAAAACAATGCGTATGAAAGAATGACTAAATTTTCGAAGTACGTTTTAATTAACGACATGTTACTGATGCAAACTCCGCCAAACTTGAACAAAATCAGCTCGAGTTATTTAGTTAGTGAAAAGGCCTCATTTGTTTTATCTCTCATCTTCTGAATTGGTTGTAATAATTAAGATTTACGTAATCGAAGGTATAAAGAAAGCTCCACGCTTTCATTTGCTCCCAAAAGCACCGCATTTTGTTTGTGCTCAGCCTGCTATCAATCTTTCTTGCAATCTTGATGATTCTTCAATTTAGATACAAGCAAATGCGCACAGAATGCATAAAATGATAGATAAACGGTACGTAAAAAGTATTAGAGATTTTTTTTTTCATGAAGGATTTTATTTAAATAATCGTAATAAAATCAATGGGACTTATATGACGATTAAAATCATGATTTAAATTACGATATAAATCATCTCGATTTTTATTCTCCACCCCGATCACGAGGGATCCCTACTGGGGCGGTGACATTATTGGATTGGGCACCGAAAGTTCGAGATGTACCAAGTCAAGCAAAGTCGGCTAAATTTGGCTGTGAATACATCGCTAGCCAAATTTTTCGACCAGTGGTCACGTGATCAGGACGCGTGACCTCGTGCTTGTTACAACATTTTCGTATTACTGTTTTATTTTGGGAGCATTTTCGTGTGGGTCTTTCTCTAGATATGTTCAGTATTCATCTCTATCACCTATGCAACGTTAATAATCATGTAGCCCATTGAAGTAATCTAAAAAAAAAAAAATGGTGGCTGCCATCGATGATCGTTGCACACATTTCATTGCTAGATGGATTTTAGAACAATCGAGTAATCTGACCTGTAGGTATATCGGACGGAAGTTTTTAGGTCTCCAGTCGAGCCCGTTTGTTTTCGGGAAAGCCCAGGCAAGAACTGAAGACCTTTGTCTAAAGGCTAGAATTGGACACAAACTTTATAGGAATTGCGCCAGGCTCTTTTATTACAACAATTACTTCGTGAGTCATAAAACAAAACATATTGTTACAGGTTGGTGGTATTTATAAGTGTATTCGTAGGTCGGAGAAAGACAAAAATGCAGCCCTTCATTTTACTTACCCCTAGGATAGTGACAGCGGTGCCCACGACGGCGCTCCCCTCCGGGTCCCCCTCCGTGCCGACCCTTTGACCTCTGTAATGCCCTGCAATTAAATCAGAAAGTCCAAAATTTGATTCGCGTACACGTTTACGTTTCCGGGTATCACAACTCTACACAACTTTTTTTTTTTTTGCAATATATGTAAAATGTTTAATAACAAAATTCAGTTAAGGTATGGAACTTGGCGTTCCATACCTGTCAAAAACGGAAATTTCCCGTCTGTTTAGCCAATCGTAGAGTTTAAAGTCCCAGTCACAACTGATTGTACATCGTACAAAACGCAGTGTGTTCGTTGCGGACACGATGACAAAGTTGTCTGCGGGCACGCGTCAAGCTTGTTCAATTGCCGTCACACATATGTACGAGGGGTGTTCATAAAGTTCATATTATCGGCAAAAAAAAATGAAGAAAACGGAACAAAGCAGGCCTCAACATGACCGCGCGTCCCTCTAGATTCCGCGCAATATAAACAAAGCATGCTATAGTAGCTGGGAACGCCGCTAGGGAGCCGAAATAAAAATGGCACCGCCCGTCGGTGCCAAGCATATGCAGTGATCCGTTTTCTCCATTAGAAAGGAAGCAATGCCAAGGAGATTCATTCCGAACTGGTGGCGATGTTCGGGGACAACGCCCCAGTTTATGACACTTTGGCTTAAATGGCGCAGACGCTTCCAGTGTGGCCAAATAAGAGGAAAGCATTTCAAGGACGGCGACTAAGTGATTGCTGAAGTGGAGTGATTCCTGGACATTCAAAACGAGGCGTTCTATAACAATGGCCTCCGGCATGTGGTGCATTGCTGGAAAAAGTGGGTAACTTTTGGTGGCGAACATGTAGACAAAGTCACAACTCCTACTCGAGTTTGATTGCTGAATCTCTATTCCTTCGTGACAATAATACGAACTTTATGAACGCCCCTCGTATGCTTCGTATTCCGAACATGTCCACAGACATTTTTTTAGAAAGTTTTAGGGAACCGTTTTTGCGCATCCGATACGGTTACGATAGGCCCTCCGGAATACGAACTGCGCGTGCGCTACCGCAGAAGATTCGCGCATGCGCAGTGTGTGCCGGAGGGCCCATCGTAGCCTATCGGATGTGCAAAAACTGTTCCCTAAAACTCCCTATTATTGAACAGTGTGACTGCGGCTTAGATCTGAAATCACTCGGCCCAGTCGTCATACAATGGAAAAAGAAATAAAAACATTTGGGGGGATAAGTGGCCGAGTGGGCAAGCGATGCAAATGCGATATCCTCTGGGAACATATGGCCACGATGTTTTAGCAGCTCATTATCTTGCGTTTGACGCATTATTCGAGCCCGATTGATCTAAGCTTCGTCCGTAGTTGGGATTCTTCCGTAATTCGCAGTGATTGACGACCTGCCTAAACTGAGAGAAAAAAAAAACTGGTAAGAGTATCAGTGTAAAACTTGGATGTCAAAAATTCTAGCAGTCAGTGTGTGCGTAGCTTTAAATTAACAAGGAAATTATTGATTTTTCCTATATCTTAAAACGAGTCGGTTCGTTTTACTTTCTCGCTAAGCTCGTATAAACTTTAAGGATTGAAAAAAAAATTATTATAGTCCCTGACAAATTTAGAAACGCTGGACGTGGTCTATTTCAATCATGCTCCTTGATTCGTAAATCGTTTTTCGACGATCTTATCAGCAAGATCCGCAGTGCAATTGGCTACAGAGACACTGGCTACGGAGTTTTCCGCAGTCGGTGACTATGGAGAACGTAATTATACACATTTCTTCGTATGCTTCACCAACCGCCTATGAATAAAAAGTATTTAACTGCAGAACACTTACCGCTAGCCACGACCAGAAGAATCACCAGCAGGAAGGCTGCCTTGAAGATGAACGCAAAATTGGCAGCCATGGCTTCAGCTGTTCGTCGTCTGCTAGTGAACACAAATACTGTATCTGGTCAAGCTGACAAAGAATGGTCCTTCATATAGCCCACGGACTACGAATCGGATTTCCGGCGTCCCACTCATAGCTCAGTTTGAGCTGTCAGATGGGACGGTGTAATGACTGTCATTCACACACGCGCACAGAATCACCCATAAAGACCTTTCAACTCCAAGCCCTTCTTGGATCACCCGCCTGCAAACTACGACGTCATATAGATTCCCGTCGCTGATTGGCTCGTGAGACCGAAGAACGCAGTGACGTACACCCGTTCGCGACTCACCATTGGCTCGGTCGAGTTAAGTTCTCTCCCGCGGTCCAGCTCGGGCTAGAACGGGAAGCATGAGACCCGTGTGCCCCGTTCACAAGGACAATGAGTCAAATGTTTTCACCTTCGCGTGCAACACCGAACAAACATGATATGGTACACGAAAGGCCACGGTTCGTTGAGCGCCGCTACGCACGTGTCGCACGTGACGCACTCCTCGGAATGCGAAGGTTTTAGTAATCGGTCCGTGACGCTTTTTCTGCTTTTTTTTTTTTTGTAATTGCTATTTGTAACTGCTATTTCGGAGCTACCCATGGCCTGTTTGCTTCCTGAATTATTTTTCTGGCTATTTAATAGCAGCATTTTCTGTGTACATTTATGCCGGCAGAGCGGAAACCAATTTTCATTCTTCTGATTGTTTCATGTAGCACGTGTATTGGCAATCAGTTGTGGCGAGGCGCAGAATTTTTTGGCGCTCCCAAAACCCCCAAACGAAGGGGGTGTCGAGTCCCAAGAATTCTTACCATTGCTGTCCGGTCAATGAGATCGTAGTATGAGCCCGTGTAAAAAAGCGAATGACGAAGAAAAAAGCATGGCCATATAATTATCCACGCCCTTCCTTTCTTGAGCTCTCTGTGACAATAAAAAAAGAAATCGAAGCCCGCGTCTCCGTATTTCAGCGACATCGCGATGAGCTCGAGCGCAGGCACTGATTGGACACGAGTGCAGCGTCAGCTTTCGGCTGGCCATCGTGTCCAATCACAACTCGCCAAAGGACGCACGGCGACGGGCTCGGGCCCAATAGATTCCTTTTCATAAGCCACATCAAACAATATATTCGGTTGCCATTTTTCTTTTTTAAATTTTGTTTGTCTTTTTTAGATTTAGGTTAGGCGGCGCAAGCTACCGCCCATTACAAAGGGTATATAGCCAGTAACATCCATCCAACATCCATTCATTGAGCACGAAACGTGAGATTCAATCCGAGTCCTTGCCGAACGCTGACGCGGTGCTCGTTCTCGTATGCCAGCTTACCCGAGCTTCCGCCGAACGCTGACTTCGCCCCCGTGTGCAATGCACGTTCAGAGTAAGTGTTCAAAGCCATGGCGGACTCGTATAGTTGGAGAAGCCGCTACTAGGTGGCGCGCACTTTGAAAAGGGGGTGTGTTGCCGAGCCGACGCCATCCGAGTGTGATGGCGTTACGAGCTTTGATAATTCGAGGTGGAGTTCGTGCACGCTCCCGTCACGATGCAAGAAGCACATTTAGGGGACGTCGCTCGTTTCGACGGAGCGTCCAGATAATGTGCGGCGCGCCTGGTGCTTCTGTTGAACGCGGATAGGTGGCGCCCGAATAAGGGGGCCCATCTAATCGTTGCAATTCGGAACGGAGCGCTTCTTCCCCCTTTATATCATGATGGAGAGTTTCTCGATGCCCCGAAGGAGAGAGGCCTGCTCACCTTCGGGGCATCGTCGCGCCGTTCGCCGTTTGCCGTTCGCGAACGTGGGCATCCTCTGCCCTTGCTCTATTTCACTGTGGGCCTCTCCGTCGGAGTGTCATCTAAGTCGGCACGAAACGAACCAGTCCTGGTTCCAGGCTAACTCCGAGCACAATCTGTCCTCGCCTCCTCCCCGGCGAGAGCGGCGAGTGGCCTCACCTAAGCGCGTTTCATGCATTGTGACAGCCATATAATGCACTCAGAACTCTAGTAATCGCTGTTTGTTTTAGCAGTTTAGCCAACGAGATGTGCGAACGGTGTCAATTACAATTTCAATGGCAAATCTGTAAATTGTATGAAATACAAGATCTGTGCATTTTCTCTGCTGACCAAAAACCGCCATGGGCTGAAGTTATGAAGCTGCCCAATGAAGTTCAGCAGAGAAGCTTCAAGAAAATCACCAAATGCTAGTATGCATCCGTGCGCCAATAAAGTCAACGACAACTTAAAAAAACGGAGAACGTGGCGAATCTCGGTTATCTAATCTCTCCGCAACGAATGGTATTCCGGCATCAGATGATAAGAGAACGGCAAAATCATAATAATAAACCGAAAGGTGTGACTTTAAGAAGTGACGTCCTGCGTTTCTAACGTATCACTGACTACAGCAGCCCTCCCTCCGTAATTTTCTGCCGACAGCGTCGGTAAAGTATACAAACAAAAGGTAATTTGTTCTTTCTTTCCGTGCCAGTGTATTAGCAATCGCTCGCTGTGTAGTGCCATGAATGATGCATCTCCTTCCGGCATCATATTACCGACCATTTGCTTGATAGCCTCGATTGCCGGTTGTTGACGCCACCGACATTTCGCGAGTGCATGACTGCACGGCTTAGAAACGTGGTACATGTTGTCCTGTAGCGCCAGCATTTGTCCCGTCGGCGAACTTAAGCCTCTCTAGCACTTCACCTCGGCAGCTGGCCATAGCTTTTAGCGCACGTGCATTGGCAATCGTACGAAATTTGGGCCGCATCGATTGGAGAGGAGTGGCCTATGAATAACGAGCATATATGGTCGTACAAAGTTTTGTTGAAACTCCTAGTATCTTCTGGAGTCTTAATGCTAGCCGGGAAATTGTGGGCGGTGGAAGCAAGTTGATCCGCTTTTTCGTTGCCTCTTAGCCCGATGTGTGCCGGTACCCACTGATAGTAAATTTTGAAACCGTTCACTTCCAGTGTTTTTGTAGCTAATTTAGCTGCCGTTGCTGCTTTCGACGTTTCTTGGGGTCTTTGTAGCTGTTGGAGAGCAGCACTAGAGTCTGTTAGCAAAACCACATTTTGTGGTGTGAGCTTACTTATCATAATGAGAGCTTCTACAATCGCATACAATTCAACTATTGTTGACGATACCATCTTATCGAGTCGTCCACTGCATTCAAGTTGTAAACTAGGCATATAGAAAGCGGAAGTGTCGCTTCTTTTTGTGTGATTTACTGACCCTTCTGTGTATTCTTGCAGACAGGCAGAATATGTTCTCGAGATATATTCAATTGTTTTTGCTTGATTACTGTTACATTTTCGCTCATCTTATTGCGTATACCCGGAATGTGGCAGGTGACCTTCGGGCAGTAGTTGTTCCAGAGGGGCGATGGTTTAACACCATCTCGATCATGAGAAACGTCAGGTGTTCATTCAAGGTTTTGAAGAGTTTGTCCAGAAATATGAAAACACGATTGTTTCCTGGTTTTAAGTCGTCGCAACAGGTCTCTTCCTGCAGGCGTGGTACTGAAACGCACCTGTTGAAAAAGGAGACTCTTGGTTGCTAGCAGCGGTAAATTGAAAGCGCGAGCTTCTTTGTATACATTTTCGTTTCTTGTTGAGTTTGGAACTCGGAGGCAAGTGCGCAGGCCTTGTCTATGTATGCCCTCGAGCATTTGGGAATCTGTTGGCGAGAACTTAATGAATGGCAAAGAATATAATATACGGTTGACAATAAGGGCTGAATGCAGACGCATCATGGATCTTGGTGAGTTTCCCCACGAGTGTCCTGCCACTCTACGAATTGCGTTTCTTGCTGTCAGTGTAGATATTTTTAAGTTTATGGCTTGTGCATGCCAGTTAAGCCTATAGTGTTCAAAGTGACTCCTAAAAATCTGTCGTTCGCGACGTATCGGTGTATTGTAGAGGGTGAGGTCAATTTTGGTATTGCGTCGGTTTTTTCCCAGGAAAAGTATGAAGGCAGTTTTTTTCGAATGAGAATTGTAGGCCAGAATCATTGAGATAATTGCTGGCTGCGGGGATGGTTGCTTGAGCGGCGTTTCGAAGGCCATGGTGTCTGTACCCTGAAACCCAGACGCATATATCATCAGAATACACTGACATCTTAATAGGAAGAGTGTACACAAGAAGGCACATAGCCAGGGGGGGGGGGGGGGGGGGCCCATGGAGCCCGGCCCCCCCCCCCGAAATCGTGCATTTTGCTGGGGCCTCCTCTCCCCCCTCCCCCTCATACAGCATTCTGTCATGGGCGGCCCCCCCCCCCCCCCGGCCCGAAACAAAATCCTGGCTACGTGCCTGTCTGCCAGTAGTACTGAGAGAGGGACCAAGCCGAACCCTGAGGGTTCTATTGGTGAAGACGCTTTTCAGAAACGTTTGGAACTTTCTGTCATGTCGATGTCTGTCAACTTTTCAAGAACTACCACTGGTTCAACATTATCGTATGCTTTCGAAATATCAAAAAATACCGCCAATGTCAATTTTTTTTGTTAAATTGGTTGTGTTCGATCGAACTAATCAGGTCTAAGATGCTGTCTTGAGTCGACAGCCCGCGTCTGAATTCTGTCATTTCGTGCGGCAACAGATGGTTTTTTTTCAAGCCACCCTGTGAGTCGAGCATGTATCATCCTTTCCATAATCTTCATCGCACGGGATGTAAGGGAAATGGATTGGTAGGATGATGGTGGCGTCGTGTGGTTATCCTGGTTTGTGTATGGGCACAACCCAAGCTGTTCTCCATTCTTCTGGTCTGATACCTGATGTCCATACAGAATTTAAAAAAAAAACAACTTAAGAAGCTCTTGTAGACGCTCAGCTGGTAAGATTTGCAGCATCTGGTTTGTGATTCCCACTGGTGCTGGGGCACTTTTCCGCTTAGTTGATTTTAACGCGAACGTTAATTCTTCAATGTTGAAGTCCGTGTCCAAGGGAAACAATCTGGTCACATCTTTATACACCTTGTCGGTCTGGTCTTGGGTCGAAAAAAATTGGTCCGAACATTTCTCCGCTGCTTCCCTCAGATTTGTTACGAGGCGAAATGCCATCGAAGCATGTGAGAGGCGTAAATCATGTTTGCCCGTAAAAACATCGAGTATTCTCCAAATCCCAGTTCCAGGTTTGTTGGAATAAGCTTTTGCACATCTGTAATCCCAGTGCTTACGTTGTGTTTTCTTGGCATAACGGCTCCTAAGTGCATTTATTCTGTTTAACTTAGTTTTGCCAGTTGTCGAGTATTTTCGCTGGATGTGTCGTTGGGCCTGTCTTCGGGCTGCACAAAGATTAAGCAACGTGAAATCAGGTTCTGGGTAGTGCTCTGGTAGTCGTATCTTGATAGTAACCTTCTCTGCGCTTGTCAATATAGCTTGTAGTATGGGCTCTGTCGACGTTTCCATGTTTGTTCTAAAGAGTCCAAGTGGGTGACCTGTCTGGTGCACTGTCGAGTGCCACGAAATCCATTTAGATCTATAAATATTGGATAGTAATCACTTCTCATTGTGTCAGGGTATCTTTTCCAATCTACACACATGAAGCCGACATGATGTCGCTTGTCATGATCCTATCGTTGGCAGAACAGTGGAGTAAACAAAACGCCAGAACGTTTGCTTTTTTTTTTTTTTTGCGAGAGTTGTGGGGAGGCTGGAACGCCGAGCTCTGATTGGCTCTGATTGAAGGATGATGGTTAGAACTCAAAGCACCTTGCTTTGAGGTCTAAACACTATCCTTCAATCGAAGCCAATCAGAGCTCGTCCTTCTGACGTCACCACAACCGCTGCAAAAGTAGCAGACGAAGTTGCGCTTCGCGTATTGTTGCTGTAGGCGCCTGCTCTGCTGTTGTTCGCTCTCCAGAGCGCCAATCTACTGAAGCTTCAGCAGCCAGGGCCGGCTTGCTAGAACAGCGGCTCAGCTGAGACTGGGCGAGAGAAAGCACTGAGAAGGCTGCTCCGCGCGAGCGTCTTGTGACGTGCTTTGAGTCCCGCTCAGGAGAAAACTTGGAAGGTGGCGCTCGAACCACAGGTACACTGCTTTGACTGATTGAAAACATTTTATTGACTGATTGAAAAAAATAGTGGGTAATGACCTTAAGACATCTAGCATTGAGGTGCATTCTCCTTTCAATCAAAGTCAGTTAGAGATCGGCTTCGTTCTGACGTTACCGTAACTCCTGCGCAAGAAGCAGACGACTTGCTCTCCGAATAGGACGTTAAACACACGGGTCAAAGACGCATTCCAAACATCGTTTGTTCATCTGAAGATCCACGTCTAGGCGTGAGGACTGGTCGCGCATGGGCACAGCTCTTCTCGGAAAATGGCTTATCATAACCCTAAAGTCGCAGTCACACTTCTTATACATCATGCAAGAGACAGTGTGCAGACGCTGCCTGTGGCGTGTTGCTTTACTCATAGCTTCCTCTATACTGAAAAAGCCTGGCAGATCGCTGCGGGAAGTGGCCGCCGACACTGAAAAAGCTAGAGCGTCAGACAACGGATAAGAGAAGAGCCACGTGACGGGCGCCCCGCTGCGGCGAGACGCCGAACACACTTCTCCCGAGCGATGGAATGTTGGTTCGTGCTGCCCGCGTTGCTCGCACTACCGCTTCGTTTCTCGTCTCCAAATCTGCGACCGGGCACTCTTTGGCTCCGTCGTCGAACTGCCAGGCCTTTGAAGAGGCTATACTTTACCCTATGACAATCCCACCACGTTGGTCATAAAAAACAAAAAAACAACTGCCTCAAAACTAAGCGAACAGACGTATAACATGCTTGAGCCGCATCCGCAGATAATTATGTCATCATTAGAGAGTTTTAGGAACCGCTTTTGAAACATTCCATTCGGTACGACGGCCCCCGGTACAAACTTCGCATATGCGAGTCTTCTGCGGTAGCGCATGCGCAGTACGTACCGGAGGGCCCATCATGTCGTATCGGATCCGGAAAAACGGTTCCCTAACACTCCCTATTTCTGCTTGTCCTTGGTACAATGTGTGAGCAGTGTGACTCAGGATAGGTTGGGGAAATCTTACCGGTCAGACGCCTTCGGAAATTAATTACTGTGCATGGCGAAATTGAATAACACGGATATACTTCAGTTTCTTTGAAAAGTGATTTATTTTTCTGCGTTGCTGCTCTATAGAGTTGAGGAAGCCCGCGCGTAGTTCCCCGAGATCATTGAAACACGTCAGCGTCGCCTTCAAGTTTCGGTGACATTGGCGTTTCCGCAGCACAGCTGACAATCGTCCAGCGTTCTGACTTCTTGCAGTCTCGCGGAGCGCTCACGGGACCGGTGTCCTCGCACCGCATCGTGGCTGTATTGTAGATGGCCGTCGTGTTCACGAGGTGGTTTTCATCCGACGTGCTGGGGCGAGTGCAAGCTACGAGAAAAAAAAGAAGAAAGGAACATTTCAGGCTAAGTCAAGCCGAACCTTTTACGCGGAAAATTAAGCGCTCTGAGGCTGTCATCGAATGTATCGTGAGTTAACAACCGGCCAAAGGATAACTTGTTTAGGGACAAGTGTTAGCGAAGCAGTTGGATGGGGTCGATGTAAACATTATTTCGTTACTCTAGCGGCCGGAAAGGGGTGTTTTGTGCCTCGTCACATTAGTGGTACAATGGCAAAACTATGAAGAGACTGATGTAGTTCCAAGTAGTGCAAAGTGCAGTAATTTAAACTAAAGTAACTACGGAATTTGGGGCCACATTCCTTGGCCCCAAATTTATTTTGTAAATATAAACAATCATACACAATCTCAGTTTAGTTTTTGCTTCATTATTGGTTCAAAAGTAAATATTCCTTTTCTCTCTTTGTCCTCGAGCAAAGACGGAAGAAGGAACCATCGTATCATCAAGGCGAAAGATAATTCACAACAAAGATGAAAACGGTTTTCAAGTTAGGGCTACGCCGTCTCAATAGTCTAAAGGAAGGTAGCAGACGTGCTTTTGAAAAGAACTTGCTTGTCTTCTAGGCGCTTAAACCTTGGAATCAGTAAGTCGGAAAATTGTAAGATTTACATAGCTGTTATGATTATCATGCTAATTTTAATACTTAAGACACGTCATGTCACGACAACGGGACCTTTTTTACGTATGCTTTAATTACTTCGTGCAAAATATTCGTTTGTGCAAGGAGGATACTGCGCATCCTTTGGAATTATTAAGCCTCCTCCATAAGTTCATAATACTTTTTTTTTGTTTGCTACTCCGTTAATAACGTACTTAACCTTACTCGGTGACAGGCAAAGAATTGTAGAGATGCATCGCCTCCAGCACACGCGCGGTGCCTCTCCGCTGGGCTTTGGCTGCCAGTGCGACGAAGCTCAGAAAGTTCGTGGTGGAGGCGATGCATTACGCAATTCTTAACCTATCACCGATGATTGCACCGCGTTTTTTTTTTTTTTCTCTTCGTAAACAGCGTAACTCGAGGAATACCCACCCATACCCGTTTTCAATCGGGATGTGCATCGGACCGGCGTGCAGACAGGTATCGCTACTCCATGACGCTTGTTAAGGATTCCATGCTCTCGATTGTACCGCACTGACTAACTTTCTCATCGACAGCTGAGAGACAGGTCTTCCACTGAGGCAGGCTCACTTCCGGTTGTCTAAACACACATACAACGCAATTACGTTTACCTACCTTGGGGATAATTGCAGCTCTTGTCGCCACCAGGACACTTCTCGCGATCTGAAACAAGAAGGGTGTTTCGTTGCAAATAGAATAATGAAGTATTTCGTCCGCACAGCGAGACAGTTGAACATGACCTTGTCAGTAGTTTCGGCTAGTATATAGTATATTACAGTTTCTGTGCGGTCACGATTTCGAGTCTTGCATTATAGGATGTCGCAGGCCAGGGCTTCACGAAATGTGGCTTCATGAAGTCCAAACTAGCCAAAAAAAATGTTCCCCGTTAGAAAAGAAAAACAAATATTATGTTCATGCGTGGCCCTTCTCTTCGTCCGGTGGCGCTCTCTGGGGCATGCAATAGTTCCGATGCAATCGACCTTTGATATTAATTTTAATAGAGAAATAACCCAATCATAACTGCAGTTTTTTTGGGAAGTTTATAGCCCATAGATTGGCTTACGAGAATAAATAGACTATCACAAAAAAGTGATTTAGTGCCCCTTTAAGCTGTCGGTCACCGGCAGATTATGCCGGAAACCCAAAATCCCTTTCAGCTATTCTTCAGTTTTAGTCTTACCGCAGACCGCAACCAGCACGACCGCCAAGAGAACCGCTGACTTGTAGGTGAACGCCAGAGTGACTGCCATTGCTCGAAACTATCTCTTATCTCAAACACACAAGGGATATACGAACACAGTGAACCCACGGTCCCTTATATATTCTTCCCAAACTAAATCGCAGTTCCGGGTGTTCTTCTTTATTATACATTTTCGCTTCTTTTTTTTTTCGGACACCCACAGACAAAGTACAGCGAAATTTCATTCGGTCTAATTGTCTCAACACTTCATTGGTTTACGCGACTGTGAACTAGTGCGTCACGCGTATTCTCGGCAGTAGATTGGCCCTTCCGCTCGAGGAGCTTAGAGACGTAAATCATTCATGCTGATGTGATTGGTCGACACTTACAAAGGGAGTGTAAGCTCCTCGCAGCCTTCTGCCGTTCAGCTTACACTCCCTTTTAATTTCTATTTGGAGGTACAGCAGAGCACGGATACCATACGTAGATTGTAAAAACAATCCCATGCCGAATTTAGACCATGGCTCCGTCTCACCGAACAAATATGACGGGTGTATCAACACAGGT
The DNA here is from genome assembly GCA_013358835.2 of Ixodes persulcatus. Taxonomy (NCBI): domain Eukaryota; kingdom Metazoa; phylum Arthropoda; class Arachnida; order Ixodida; family Ixodidae; genus Ixodes; species Ixodes persulcatus. Next base: position 48,964 of record JABSTQ010009771.1, read on the forward strand.
ACTGTGATGTCTCGTTAATGTGGACACCTCTGCTTTCCACTTAAAAACCGTCCATAGTCCATAATAACGAGACAAAAGTGGATGTGTTTCCAATTTTACTTAAACATATAAAATAGCGCAAACAAGAGAAGGACAAGAAGCATACAGGTCAGCGCTAGCATAGAACATCAGAAAGGGCCCACTGTACAAGAAATATAGTTTAAAAGGGTACGTTGTCGGTCTAGTTGGTTCATCATGTTCTCCTTATAGCGGGGTATATACATTAACGTGGTCCAGATAAACGCGGCATGACTGTAGCAGGTTAATGCGGTACCGGCTGTGCGAAACCTATTTCAGGCGCACATCCAAACGAAATCATTTTAGTCAACAACTTTCACGACAATGCTCTATATTTTGCCCTTGAATTTCTTTAATGCACGTGGACCACGTGTCAGCCGGTGCTCCTGACGCGCGTCGTCAAATGTTACCATGGCTACCAATAACAAGTTTCTAGCTCCTCGCTCTTTTTTCTTTTTTTGGCGGAACAGCAGTGAAAGTTTTCTTATAAATTTCTTCTTGGGCGTGAGAGCCTCTAAATAAGTGTTTAATATTTACGTTGCTTAGTTTTTCATTGCACATAAATATACCTTTCGCGGTAGGGCTGGGAACTTCATCGATTAACTTACCGATTAATCAAGTAATGCTTTAATTGTGATTACTTTATACCCGGTTAATCGGTTACATTTTGACAAGCTAACAAATGTAAAAGTTCAACACTTTCACCACGCTGACGACGTGAAAGAGTGCACCTGTATGAATGGCAAGCTTTACGGGAAATTCCGACCTAAAGTTAACTGTAGGGACGAGATTTTAACTTTAACGAGTGCACGAGCTGTGACGCGGAAGAGCCACGTATAGCGGGCAAACTCTTAAAGGTTATGGACATTGTTTATGAATGTCAACCTATATTATCCATCTCAGTTGTAATCATTTTTTATAACTCCCGTTTTTACTCGTGCTATAATTACTGTATTTGTTGTAAGGGGAACAGAACGGCAACAAACCTGCACCGCATAAATGTTTAAAAAAAAAATCTATTTGAATCTTTTTCAATACGGAATTTAACATCCATCCGCTTGGATTTTTCAAAATCTTGGGCACAGAGCCAATTACATAATATTTCAATTATAAACTGCTTAAAGTATCAGATGTCTGTAGGACAAAATCAACTTGTTTTTATGTACCGCTAATGTGAAACAATGGGAGTATGCATATTCCACCCGTTCTAACAACATTGCTCAACGCCCCCCCCCCCCCCAAAAAAAAAAAAAAAAAAAAAAGAAAAACATTCTTAGGACACTTAAGCCCTTTCGATGAGTTGTTAATGGGAAAGCATAAATGCCCTTCTTCCACTCCCTTACGTCGCCTGCGGCGTACTGGTGTGGACGACCACGTTTCGCTACTGCCGAGGGAGCGGCCAACGGTCGAGCGCGCGCTCTCGAGAAGTGGCCGCGCCGCGCTGAGCTCGGCCGTGTAGCCTCTCCGGAGTTTGCCCTTGCGGGCTTCTGCGGTAAACCGCTCCCTCTTCCCGGCGGCCGGGGCGCTGCGTGCGCTGCGCGCGCTGCGCCGCTATGGAGAGGGCTTTTCTGGTGGCGTTCCTTGGAACTACGCCGCGCGAGAGCCAATGGGAGCCTCGTTCCTTGAAACTATGACGCGCGTCAGCCAATGGGAGCCTTTGCATCATGTTTCTGTTACAGACGACAGGCTTCGCTCTGTTGGGTTAGGGGAGTTTAAGTGCCGTTTGGTGCGCCTTCAAAAGCTGATGACGTCAATTCGCTCCATGGAACAGTTCATGCTATCGCATTAAAACAGGCTATGACTTCCAAATGCTGCAGTTTTCGCTATCAAATATGTTAAACAGCATGCAGAGATGTGAAATAGATTTTTATAATGTTGCCAGAAAAAATATTTTCGATATCTCTCTCTTTTTTTTTAACCTTGTTTATCTGAATGGGATCAACCTCGTGCAGAGGAATACTTTATGGTTTATGATCTGAACCGTATTTTTTAAGGTTGCATGGTGATGTCGTAACCTTAATTACCCTGTTTACCAGGGGTCTCAAAGACGCGGCCCACGACTCCCTTGAACGCGGCCCGCAAGCTTCCCGCGACTACGAGCCCCCGTTCCCATGCCTCGAGTGCCACATGCTTCATAAACAATAGATTTTTATCGTCGATTCATTTCCGCTCGAAAAGGAGCTCTGCTCATTTAATATGTTCAGCACATTTTGCACTATTTTGTTTTCGTTCGAACAAACTTCGTCTAAATATTTGCTTCTGCCCTTTCTCATCAAAGTCAACCGGAATGGTAATGCCACAACTACGCTACGCGTGCGACCTCTTTGCTTCAAGGAGGCACCTCGGCTGCACGAACTCTTGCTGAGCACGAGCCGACTGAAAAAGTTATACTTATGAGCTCAGCCTTCTAGGCTGTTAGGCAATACCTGTAAAAACATTCCAATAGCCGGGGGACTGTCATAATTTAAGTAAGAGCACCGACTGGACACAACAGAAAAAAACAAATTCATTAGTCGTTTCGCCTCCCGTGCAGGAGGAATCTTCAATAGTTACGAAGCAATGTTCAACCTCATGTCAACGCTATTTATCAGGAATGTCCGTATAAACTTCGAGGAGAGGGCCGCGGTTTTTGTCGCACACGGATGTGTCCTTGCCGACGAACCACGATTCTAGGAGATTCCGGGGCCCCTATCTATCCTCCCTCGCCAAGGCCGTGGCGGCCGCAATGTCAAAGAAACTAACCCGTTGGCGCCGCATAATCTCCTAGTTCAGTTTTCAGTCGCGTCGCGTGGGATGCGTACTTGACGTTACGCTTGTTGTTTTTGAGTCTGGTTTCTCTCCTCCGTCTGTTTTCACCAATTGAGGACGCCGGACAGGCAATAGCTTTAAATTACAAGAATGTTCTTATAATACTTATAATAAGAGTTTTTTTTTTTGTTTTTTTTTTTGCATGTTGAGCCAAGTGAATAGTGCGACAGGTTAACACGTAATGCTTTCTCTCGTTTTATTAAAAACTGTCAATACGTTCGTGTTTTAAATGTTCGTATAACATCAGGTGTGGACCCAAACTAGCCGCATATAAAAATGAAAGCTTTCAAAGAGCAGAAATCACGAGCTCGGTTCCTTCTCTAGAAATTCTTTTGGGTGTTTCTGGGGCAGTCCGGTGCTTTCCGATGTAAAACACCAATGCTGTTCGTTCGTTGCATTTTTTTTTGTCCCCACATACCAATGTATCCTTCTCCCCCCTTCTCTCCGTTGGCCCTCGTCCTTTCGGGAATTCGGGCTACCAGGCCCCCTCACTCGATTGAGCTTGAGACCCCCTGAAGTATACTATTTTCCTCTGATGCTGGTAAGGAGGAAGGATCATGTGAAGCGACAAATGTTTCCTTTTTTCCCCCTCCCCACTCCACAAAACACAAACAATAAAGACAAACAATAAAAGTTATTTTTAATGAAAGTTGAAGGGTTCAAAGTCGAAAGTTGAAGCAAGTGTAGAAGGTTATGCGTGTCCCAGCCACATCAACGCCGTGCGAATGTCCGTTGAGCGCAGGCAGAAACTATTGTGAACAATCGAAGGAGTTCGCTACTGCAGGAGAATATCGTATCAACGAACCTCTTTGCCATCGGCTGCTGAAGTAATAATTTGTGAGTGTGGCTGTCTTTAGGCTGCTCTCAACTTCACTCGAGGTTTATTTAAAACCACAAAATGTGCACTGAGACGATTTTACATAGTCACCAAAGGCAAAGAATTAATTTGACTCTTGCCCCCAATTATTATGCGTGGGATTGAACGAAACCGATTAATCGATTAATAAATTCATAAAAGAGTGGCGATTAATCGGTTAAACATTTTAACCGTCGCACAGCCCTACTTCTCGGTCAATTCACAAGCATCAGGCAATCGCTGTAGCGTCTTTACGAAACCCACTTGACGCGCACATCCAAGTGAGACCATTTTGGTAAACAACTTTTATGACACTGGTCCATTTTCGCCCCTGAGTATCCTATAACGCAAGTGAATCACTTGTCGCAGGTAGCTCCTGACGGACGTTGTCAAATATTGTTACCACGGCTACCAATATGTTTTGACTCCACGTGTTTTTTTTGTTTGTTTTTTTGTGGAAATGGCAGCAACACTTTTCTTGCAGTAGTTTTTGTTTATGGTATCTGGAAAATAATTGTTTAATTCTTACGTTGTTTTGCACAATGTTTTAACAGCGCCATACGAAAAAGAAACTTCGTGGAAGGCTTATTTTTCTATATTTTTGCGATAGATTCGTCCTTTAAAATTTTCAGGTTCAAGCGTGTGCATATGCTATTGGAGCGGGGCTTATGAGAATTATGCTTGCCCTAGATGCATCATGCGTGGTAAAGACTACGTCAGTAAGTCAACCACCCTGAAAGGATTCAGCCAGTTTGCCGCCTCTGCAACTAATTCGAGTTTAAATCACTTTGAGGCGTAACTCGTAACCCAAGCAGTCATTGAAAGCCAATACAAAGAGCTTAAAAGTGGTGGTGTGAAATGGTTCGTCGTGTACCACTAGAAAGAGCGCCGATAGAAACAAAGGGCAAATAGAGATGACAGCATGGCCAGGGACACCCGCAACTAAGTTAAGGAAAAACACACGAACGAAATACTATATACTGTATACTTATATGTAAAAAGAACAAAAAGAAATAGACAAGTTCATGTCGGCATAAACCTTTCTTTTCGTAAGAAATCAAACTCAGAGCTCGATAGGGCTAGAAAGGTATCCCTATAACGCAGTCCTCCCCTTACCTTCTGAATACAAATGCCTCGTGCTAGCTTTGTACTCATTCCCGTTATTTAATGATAAGACAAAAAATGACTCTCAGGGGAGCACTTGTGTCCGCACCAGTGATGGCGGTAACGCGTTGAAAGTAACGTTGTTACCAGCAACGTCTTGCGTATTTCTCAAACGTAGTAACGTACTCATTACTTTTTCTAAACAGTAACGGGTAACGTAATTGCGGTGCTTATTCATAGTAGCGGGCAACGTAGTCACGTTACGATCGGTACATATTTTTCCCAGAATCTAAAATAGTACACTTCATTTTTTTTTTTTTTTTTTTTTTTTACTTTTACTTTTAAGAGCTGATGGGATTAGTCAGACAGCGTCAAGAGCGCGCCATCACGGTGTTCGCTGTACCAAGAAGCTGCGCTGCGACGCCGGGATTGGTCTGACGGTTTGACTTCAAGCTGGGGAATGTGTTTGCCGGAATGTTAATGCCCCGGCCAGTGAAGGGGTTAACATGTGAAGTGCAGAAAGAATGCCGAGACGGTGTAATTTGTAGGGGAGAGACCTTTGTCGTCGTCAGATTTGTCGAGTCAGCCATTCGAAGCCAACTGCCGACAAAGAGACCTGTGTTGTGAGTAATTTTGTAATTTCTTTTTGTGGGCCGGTGTTTTGGACTGCATTGATGGGCATTTTCTCCCATGCACATTCTTTTTATGAAGCTTGGTGATAAGACTTTTTGACCGTGCTCATTTATATGTCACGGGCATAACCACAACTAATTATTTCAATCGGTGACTTAGCTCCTTGTCACAACAGGACTGGGAAGTATCACTATACGAATTTCGGGTAGACGGCCCTCAGTACCGATTCTTTCCATGGCCCGCAGCCGGCTGAGTCGCACTTCATGACTGTAATCTCAATAATTTAACAAGTACATTTCAAATAACAACAACTTTTTTTATTAAGCATGGCAGGAAGTCGTCGGCCTCCAGCGCCTACGTGGGTCACTGAGCGTGATAATATGTTTTAGTGACTTCCAAGAGAGTAGGAGGGACTTAATAATAATATAAGGTAAGGGATAGGTGCATTGAATAACACATAGGGACAAACACAAGCCCGATCAATTGTGTTCGCCACGAACTGAACCTCCCATCTTCTACGATTTGGACAAAAAAAAATGTATTTCTCTATGTATTTTATTTCCGGAATACCTTTTTCCATGCTTTCGCTGAAATATCTCAAGGATATTCCTTTGCATAAAGAACAAATGTATCTCAATAGTCTGTATTATGGAATTAAAAGTCATGCGTTTCAGTATTTGTATTACGGAGACGTCACTGCTCCTCGCGCTTGCGCAGCACGGAGCACGGCTCACTATGCGAGCCACGCGAAACTGCTCAACCTCGGCCAGTGTAGCTCATGCTACAAAAACTCGCTGGCCGAGTGGACTAGTGCACACCAGCTCGGAGCACGTGGAGCGAAAGCTCGCGCTGCAGAACCCAGGGATCGTGGGTTCAATACCCCCCTCCCCCGCCCGTTTCGATCTGAAATGAGCAGCACGGTACCGGCGTGCGGTCGTCCATCACTACTGTCCAAGTGCACGTTAAAGATTCCAGGCTACGGTTGTACTGCACTGGCTAATTTCTCATCTTCAACAAGTGACTCGTCGCAAATTTCAAATGGCTGACCAACTACACGCTGTATAAATATCCACACAACCCCCAATAGACACGAGTTACCACGAGATTCGGGCTTCGAATGACGCATGGCAATGAGTTCTAAGAGAAAACTTGGCTCGCGGCACTCGAACCACGAATATTGCATTAACTCGCGTTTGCAATTTTTTTTTTTTTTTTTTTTTTGTACGATGTATAGGCAGTGTGAACCCGGCTTTGGCGTTTTTTTGTTGCCACTCTATGTCCGCTTTCGATGGATGGATGGTATAGGACGCTAATGCCCGGGTCATGAAAGCTACATTTGTAGAATTACAATAAACGTCTGGATAGTCGTATCTTCATTCTCCCCGCAGACTTGAACCGAGTTGAATCGCTTTTTTTTTATTTTTGAGATGCACGTGACTCCGACAAGTACTGGGAACAAGAAAGAGCATACGTTAATCTATTTGTGAGCTTCAAATCCTCAGCATACCGTTTTACGCACTCTAAAGGAAGTCTGTGTGTTATTCTTTTTCTTTTGCGTATCACATAGTTAGCCAATCAACGCAAACATCGTAAGGGTCCCGGCTAATGACGGGGCTTGGAATACGATTCCACCTGAAAAATGCGATTACCTCTGGGAACATATGCTTGACTTTTTACTGGCTCATTATCTTGCGCTTGACGCGTTCTTCAAGCCCGATTGATCTAAGCTTTGTCCATCGCAGGGATTCTTCCGTAATTCGCAGTGATTGGCTACCTGTTTAAACGGCGAAAACAACAACAAGTAAGAAAATAGAGTGGCACCATGTGTAAAACTTGGATGTCACAGATACTACCGGTAATTTTGTGCGTAGCCTTAAATCTACTCGGAAAATATTGATTTCTTCTATATCTTTAAAAGAGTCCGTTCATTTATTTTCTTGATAAGCTCATATAAACTTTAAGGACTGAAAAAAAAATATTATAGCCCCTCACAGATTTAGAAACGCTCCGCGTGGTCTACTTTAATCAAGCTTCCTGATTCGTAAATCGTTTTTCGACGTTGTTATCAGCAGAGTCCGGAATCTGATTGTCTACAGAGTCATTGGCTACGGAGTTCTACATAGTCGATGACTTTGGAGAACATAACGATCCAAATGTGTTCGGATGCTTCACCAACTGCCTATCACTAAAACATGGTTTAACCGCAGCCATGGCTTCAGCTGTTTGTCGTCTGCTAGTCAAAATGAATAGATGATCAACGTGACGAAGAATGGTCCTTCATATAGCCCACCGACTAAGACTCGCATTTCCGGCGTCCCACTCAAAGCTCAGTTTGAGCTGTCAGATGGAACAGTGTAAAGACTGTCATTCACGAACACGCGCACAATCACCCGCAAAGACCTGTCCACTCCAAGCCCTTCTTGGCTCATCCGCCTGCAAACTACGACATCGTATGGATTCCCGTCCGCTGAATGGCTCGTGAGACAAAGAACGCTGTGACGTGCACCCAATCGAGACACGCCATTGGCTCGGTCGAGTTATGTTCTCTCCCGCGCTCCAGCTCTGGCCAAAACGGGAGCATGAGACACGTGTGCCCCGTTCCCAAGGACAACGAGTCATGCCGAATTCGTTTTCACCTTGGTGTGCAACACCGAATAAACATGATATGGCACACGGAAGAAGGCCACGGTTCGTTGAGCGCCGCTACGCACGTGTCGCACGTGGCGCACGGACAACGAGTCATGCCGAACTTGTCACAGGTAGCGGAAACAAATTTTTATTCTTCTCTTTGTTTCATTTCTCAGCACGTGTGTAAACAGTTATTTATGGTGTGGCGCAGAATTTCGGCGTACCCGAAATCACCTCTAGCAACTAGCAGATTAATAAAGTTTCGGAGTCCCAAGAATTCCTACCATCGCTGCCCAACCAATGAGATTGTGGTATGAGCCCATGTCAAGAACGAATGACGAAGCAAAAAAGCGTCGCCATATAATTATCCACACCCTTCAAATCTTAAGCTCTTTGCTACAAAAAAAAAAAATTAAAGCTCGCGTCCTCGCAATTAGACGTCATTGCGATGACGTCATTGCGCAGGCACTGATTGGACACGAGTGCAGCGTCAACGTTCGGCGGCGAACTGTGTCCAATCAACGCGTCGAAGTACGCACAGCGTCAAGCTCGGGCCCAATGCGGAGAGCAAGTCGTCTGCTTCTTTTGCACGGGTTACGGTGACGTCAGAACGCCGAGCTCTGATTGGCTTTGATTGAAAGGATAGTGGGTAGACCTCAAAGCAAGCTGCCTTGAGGTCTAGCCACTATCCTTCAATCAGAACCAATCAGAACTCGGCGTTGTGACGTCACCACACCTGTGCAAAACAAGCAGACGAGCTTGCGCTCCGCATAGATCCGTTTTTCATAAAGCCCATCAGGCAACATGGCGGTCGCCATTTTTTGAGCACGAAGCGTGCGATTGGATCCCAGTCCTTGCCGAACGCTGACGCGGTGCTCGTTCTCGGTATGCCAGCTCATCCGAGTTTGCGCCGAACGCTGGCTTAGCCCTCGTGTCCGATGCACGCTGAGAGTAAGTGCTCAAAGCAATGGCGGGCTCAGATAGTTGGCGAAGCCGCTACTAGGTGGCGCGCACTTTTGAAAAGGGTGAATTGCCGAGCTGGTGCCATCCAAGTGGATAGCGTTACGAGCAAGAGAAGGGTGCCTGTAGCCTTTGCTTATTCGAGGTGGAGCTGGTGCATACTGCCATCACAATGCAAGAACACATTTAGGTGGTGTCGCTCTTTCCGACGAAGCGTTCCAGATTACGTGCGGCGCGTCTGGCGCATTCTGTTGAACGAAGATAGATGCGCCGAAATCATGGGGCCCTCTAACCACTGCAATTCGGAACGAAGCGCGTTTTGCCCTTTTAACAATATGGGGAGTTTTTATCAACGTCGGGGTATCGATGCGCCGTTCGCCGTTTGCCCGTTCGCGAACGTGGGCATCTCCTGACCCCTTGTTCCATTTTTACTGTGGCCTCTCGGTCGGAGCGGCATCTAAGTCGGCGCGAAACGAACCAGTCCTGATTCGAGGCTAGCTCCGAACACAATTCTTCCTGCGCCACCTCCTCGACGAGAGCGGCGAGGTGGCATCTCCTAAACTGTTTCGAGCATATGACAGCCATATAATGCACTGCAAACTCTAGTAAACGCTCTTTGTTTGAGGAGCTTAACGAAATAAAGAGTGCGAACGGTGTCAGTTACAATTTCATTGGCAAATATGTAAATTGGGCAAAATAAAATATCCATACATTCCCATGCTGACCGAAACCGCCATGGGCTGAAGTTATAAGCTGACCAATGAAGCTTACCCCAGAAGCCCACGGAAAAATCTCAACCAAACGCTTGAATGCATCCGTGCGACTATAAAGTCACTGAGAATTAAAAAACGGAGAGCGTGGCGAATCCCGATTCATCTAATCTCTGCGTAACCCATATTATTTCCGGCATCAGAAGATAGGAGCAGGGCAGAACAGTAAATCATAAACCAAAGGCGTGACCACAAAAGCGACCTCCCGCGTCTCTTACGTTATCATTAACTAACAGCAGCCCTCTCTTCCTAATTCTCTCGCAGACCAGCGTGGATAACGTTTAGAGACAAAATATAATTAGTATTTTCCTCTCCGTTCCAGTGTATCAGCAATCGCTCGTTGTGTGGTGCCATCAATTTTTCATCTCCGACTCTAATCATGTTACCGAGCATGTCCTTAGTTGCCTCGTATTCCGGTTGTTGACGCCACCGAAATTTGGCGAGTACATGACTGCAGGGCTTAGAAACGTGGTACATGCTGTCCTGTGGTACCCGCATTTGTTCCATGGGCCATCTTTAGTTTCTGTAGCACTTCACCTCGGCAGCTGGCCATAGTTTCGAGCGTACGTGCATGGGCAATCCTACGGAATTCGGACAGTATGGATTGGCCGTGCGAAGTGGTAAACTGAGTTATGAAAGAAGAAAAATAAGTTCGGATTAATATGAAATTTGGGCGTTCGTATATGTTAACAGAAATCATATCAAGAAATTCAAGTTTTTTTATATGTTTTGGGTTGTTTTGTTATGTTCATACTGAATAGGGCTTGTGGACATCTTCCTGGTCTACAAATGTCAGTGCCGGTGTTATCATTAGTTTATATCTGCAGTACACGTTGTTGGGAAAAATAAGTGGGTTTACAATTATTTCTTTTGGAACACTGTAGACCAAATTACATTTTTTCTGGTTAGTGACATTTTCATATCTATGTTGAAGGCTCTCCATGACAGCAGAGGTTCTAAACACCACAATACGCTCAAATTTTCGGAGTGCTTACGAAAACAAAGATCATCTGTCGCCTTCAGTTGAATGAAGGTACCGCCCTTATTAAAATGGTAATTTCTGCCTCCTCATTTATGGCCACTCGATTTTCACCTCATGACGTCATAAAGTTGTCATGCTGTTGCCTGTCATAATCCTGGCGGTGGCAGAGCAGTGGATGTAACCAAAGCGCAAGTTCGTCAGCTTTTTTTTTTTAGGGGCGAAGCTCCTTAAGGCGTATTCACATGAGAGAGAAATCCCGGGGATTTCTCCCCGGCACGCGCATCTCACGACGAAAACGTCAGGCTTTGCGATGTGCAAAAGCCTCGCGTTTTCATCTCGTGAGGCGCGCGTGCCGGGGAGAAATCCCCGGGATTTCTCCCTCGTGTGAATACCCCTTTAGGGGCTGGCCATGTCCTTCCGCCGTCCGTTGTCCGCCGTAGGCCGGCGTCGGGTGCTCGTGCTTCTGCTCGTGAGATCACGTGCTCACGAGCACATGAGCACATGCTCACGTGCTCGTGTAGGGCAAAAAAAAATTGGAAGAAAAAAGATGAAAAAATTATGAAAAAAGGAAAAGAAAAAAAAGAAAAAGAAGAAAACCACACATTCTCCTACTGACATGAATGAAAAGGCTCAAAGAAAAAGAAGAAAAAAAAAGAGTAGGGGGTTCTGAGATACCATCCCATCTGTCTGCTTGAAAAAAAGAAAAAGAAGAAAACCACACATTCTCCTACTGACATGAATGAAAAGGCTCAAAGAAAAAAAAAGAAAAAAAAAGAGTAGGGGCTTCTGAGATGCCATCCCATCTGTCTGCTTGAAAAAAAGAAAAAAAAGAAAAAGAAGAAAACCACACATCCTCCTACTGACATGAATGAAAAGGCTCGGCATGCTGCGGCTCGGCGTCTACGCAGACAAGCACCACCAGAGCTTCGCCCCAAGCAACATCATTCACCACGTGGAGATGCGGTCAATTTTTTTTTTCTCGCAGGGGTTATGGTGACGTCAGAACGCCCGGCTCTGATTGGCTCTCATTGAAGGATGGTGGTTAGACCTCGAGACAGCTTGCTTTGATGTCTACCGACTATCCTTCATTCAGAGCCAATCAGAGCTCGGCGGTCTGACGTTACGAGAACCCCTGCAAAAAAAGCAAACGAACTTGCTCTTCGCGTACTTGCTACGGACGCCTGCTCTGCTGTAGTTCGCTCTCCATAGCGCCAATCCACTGAAGTTTCAGCAGCCAGGGTCGGCTTGCTAGAACAGCGTCTCAGCTGAGACTGGCTGAAAAAAGCACTGCAAAGGCTGCGGCGCACGAGCGTCTTGAGACGCGCTTTGAGTCCCGCTCAGCTTGTGCGCTGGCTTTGGGAGTGCTTTCTTTCCTTCAGTCTCAACTGAGACGCTGTTTGCAGCCGGCCGGTCCAGGAGTTGGACCGGCCGGCTGCCAAGGTGGCGACTTTTCTCCTAAACTCCCACGACCAACTGCCAAGGTGGCGACATTCATCAGCGCAATACGTCCCCCTCCCCCGAAGCCGGGGTCACACCACTTATACATCGTACAAAAGTCCGTCTGTAAACAGATTCAAACGCGAGGCGCCGCGCGATCCGCGAACTTCGAATGCCGCATGTCAGTGAGTTCAAGGAGAAGCTTGGCACGCGGCACTCGAACCACGGATATTCAGGTGACACGTGTTTGCAGACTGTCTTTTCTATGATGAATGAACAGTGTCAATCCTGATTTTGAGTTTTTTTTGTTGCCACTTCATGACGCACTTTCGATGCGCGAATGGTACGCTGAGAGAAAGCACCGTCTGCTTTTTGCTCAGGAGCTGCTGATACGTCAGAACGACGCCAAGCTATGATTGGCTTGGGTGAAAGCATAGTAGGTAGACCTCATGCTAGATGATTTGAAAACTACACACTTTTTTTTTATTTTCAATCAGCATATAACAGGTCGGCATTCTGACATCATCGCAACCCTTGTGCAGGAAGCAGAACGAACTTACGGTCGGCGTAGGACGCTCAACACACCGGTCAAAGACGCGTTCCAGACATTCGGAGCATCCAGTTCTAGGCTGGAGGATTGGCCGCGCATGCGCACAGCTTTTCTCGGAAAAGGTTTATCATAACCCCTAAAGTCGCCGTCACACCGCTTATACATCCTGCAAAAGATAGTCGGCAGACTACACCTGAGGCGTGTTTCTTTTATTCTATGGCAATCCCGCCAGGTTGGTCACAAAACTGCCTCGAAGCTAAAAGAACAGGCTTATTACATGTTTTTAGCAGAATCTGCGGATACTTCTGCTCATCCCATACGGTACGATGGGCCCCAGGTAGGAACTGCGCATAAGAGAGTCTTCTGTGGTACAGCATGCCAAGTTAGTACCGGAGGGCCCACCGTAGCGTATCGGACATGTGCTAAAACGGTTCCCTAAACATCACTATTTCTGCAAGCGAACAGCGTGTCCTTGGTACGATGTGTGAGCAGTGTGACTCGGCATTGGTTGGGGGAAATCTTACCAGTAAGACGCCTTCGGAAATTAATACCTTGCGTGGCGAAACTGAGAAATACGAGATTTTTTATTTCTATTTTAAAGCGCTTTATTTTGCTGCGTTGCTGCTTTATAGAGTTGAGAAACCCGCGCGTAGTTCCCCGACATTATTGAAACCCGTCATGCAGCCTTTAGGTTTCGGTGACATTCGCGTTTCCGCAGCACAGCTGGCAATCGTCCAGCGTTCTGAACTTCTTGCAGTCTCGCGGAGCGCTCACGGGCCCGGTGTCCTCGCACTGCATCGTGGTTGTATTGTAGATGGCCGTCGTGTCCACGAGGTGGTTTCGATCGGACGTGCTGGGCGGGTGCAAGCTACGAGGAAGACAAAAAGAAGAAAGAAGTCAGGCTAAGTCAAGCCAAGCCTTTTACGCGCACATTAAGCGTCCTGATGCGATTCCACCAACAGGAGTCAGGGCTCCGAGCTACGTCATCGCCAGTTGATCCCCGTGACAGTTAACAAAGATGGCTAGCAGAGGTATTAAGTGCAACTTAATTGTCAACGTATGTATGGTGCGTTAAAAACCGGCTAAAGTATAGCATGTTTACGGACAAGTGGTTACGAAGAAGTTGGTTAGGGTCGATGTAAATATTTTTTTTTCTCTAGCGGCCGGAAAGGGGTGTTTCGTGCCTCGTCACGCTAGTGGCACAATGGCAAAACTATACGAGCCTGATGTAGTTCCAAGCAGTGCAAAGCGCAGTAATTCAAACTAAAGTAAAGAAACACCGGAAGCTACACATTGAGTGGCCCTAAATTTACATTAAAAAATGTGAACTATACGTCTCCAGATTTTAATTTTTGCTTCATTATGAGTTCAAAAGTAAATATTCCTTGTTCCCTCCTTGTGCACGAGCAAAGACAGAAGAAGGGACCATTGTATCATCAAGGCGAACGATAATTCACTATGAAGATTAAAATGGTTTTGAGGTTAGGGCTTCCGCGACTCAATAGTCTAAATGAATGTAGCAGACATGGTTTTGAAAAGGCTTTGCTTGCATTTTACGCACGTACACCTTGGAACCAGTAAGCCGGAAAATTGTAAGACTCACATAGTTGTTGGATGATCATGTTTAATGTTTAATGCATAAGACACTCCATGTCGGGACGACGGGACCCTTTACGCGTATGCTTTATTTACCTTACTGCAAATATTTTGTAGTGGAAGGAGGATACTGCGCATCCTCAGAAATAATTCTGCGTCCTCCTGTAAATGCTTAATACGTTTTTTGTCTTCTACTTTGTTAACAGCTCAATTAACCATACTCGATGACAGGTAACATATTCTAAAGATGCATCGCTTCCAGCACACGCTCGCTGCCTAGCGCTGGGCTTTGGCTGCCGTGCGACGAAGCGTAGAAAGTTCGCGGTGGAGGCGATGCATTACGCAATTCTTAACCTATCACCGATTATCGCACCGCGTTTTCTCTCTTTCGTAAACAGCCTACCTCGGAGAATCCCCACCCATGCCTGTTTCGATCTGGATGAGCATCGTACCGGCGTGCGGACAGGTATCGCTACTCCATGACGCTTGTTAAGGATTCCATGCTCTCGATTGTACTGCACTGACTAAATTTCTCGTCGACAGCTGAGAGACAGGCCGCCTATTGAGGCCGACTCACTTCCGGTTGTCTAAAAATGCATACGACGCAATTACGTTTACCTACCTTTGGGATAATTGCAGCTCTTGTCGCCACCAGGACACTTCTCGGGATCTGAAACAAGATGGGTGTTTTGTTGCAAATAAAATGATGAATATTTTCGGTCGCACAGCGAGACAGTTGAACATGATTTTGTCAGTAGTTTCGGCCAGTATATTGGACATTACAGATTTTATACGGTCACGATTGCCGCATTCTGTCCAGACGTGCATGTCTACAATCGTGGAAATGCCAGAAATATTGAAACAATTTAGAATATTTTGTCAAATTCTTTGTTAAAATCTTAAATAGAGTACAGCTTTTTATTTCGAACATCAATATTTGTAGGTTACTGACAGCTAAAACGCATAGCGTGACGAATCATGGGAATTGTATTAGTTCTGGTATATTTTAGTTCTGTGCAGAAATTAAATTCCCTCCCGCATTGTGTCACAATAGTGACTCGCTCTATTCTTCTCTGAATAAATAAAATGAAATAAATTTAATTCTCGCTCCACTACGCATGAGGTTGCGACGTTAGCCGAGAGGAACGCCATGGGCGTATTAGGAAGCGAGAAGCGTCAACATAATAACTCACACACCACGCCTCTTGACTTGTCGGTGGCTACATCAGGATCAACAGGCTTCTACTATCTCCTGGATTACACCAAACATATGACAATTTCTTTGGTGATCGCGGTATTTTGTTAGTGCTTAATGTTTATTCAGGTCAAGCTTTTTTTTTTTTTTTATGATACCGGATACCTACAGCATGTAAACTAACGCTTCTAAGGCACTTTAGATGGCCCGCAAAAATCGATTTCTCAACGTATCGCTCTGCAATTTACTACAACGCTACAAGCAAGTGGTGGAAGTTTAGAGTAAAAAGAAAAAAACATGAAGAAAGAAAGTTACCTTAACTCAATCCATGAGCTTTAAGCACACCGAAAAATTGCTGGGCAATTATGCCGCATAAGTGAAACCTTCTAGCATCACGTCACATCGGGTGGCGTGACGTCAATTTTCCCGCTAAATTTAGCGGGAAACCTGTATTGGTGTGTAGGTCTGTGACGTCCATAATGCAACACTGCGAGCCTTGCATTATCAGATGTCGAAGGCCAGGGCTTCACCAAATCCGGAGCACCTAGCCGAAGAAAGTTTCACGTTAAAAAACAAAACAAATATTATATTCATGTCTGGCCTTTCTCTTCGTCCGACGGTGCTCTCTGGGGTCTGCAATAGTTCCGATGTAATGGACCTTTGCTGCCAATCTTAATAAAGAAATCAGTTGCTCATAAATGCAACAGTCTGTTTTAGGATGTTTAGAGCCTTTAGACTGGCTTACGAGAATAAATAGACAATCACAAAAAAGTGGTTTAGTGCCGCTTTAAGTTGTCGGTCACCGACACATTCTACCGGAAACCCATAATCACTTTCAGCAATTCTTCAGTTTAGTCTTACCGCAGACTGCTACCAGCACGACCGCCAAGAGAACTGCTGACTTGCAAGTGAACGCAAGAGAGGCTGCCATTGCTCGAAACTGTCTGTTGTCTGAGACAAACAAGAGATACACCGACACTATAAAACTATTGGTCCCTTATATATTGTTCCCAAAATAAAAGCAGTTCCGGGTGTCCTTCTTTATTCTGCATTTTCGATTTTTTTTTTCTTCAGACACCCCACACTAGAAACAAAAGTGAAATTTTATTCGGTTTACTTTTCTGAACACATGGTTGGTTTACGCGACCGTAGACTAGTGCGTCACGGGTATTCTCGGCAGTAGATTGGCCCTTCTGGTCGAGGAGCGCAGTGACGTCAGTCATTCGGGCTGATGTGATTGGTTCACCCACAGCCTTC
Organism: Ixodes persulcatus; assembly: GCA_013358835.2. NCBI lineage: Eukaryota > Metazoa > Arthropoda > Arachnida > Ixodida > Ixodidae > Ixodes > Ixodes persulcatus. The sequence continues at coordinate 65,797 of JABSTQ010009771.1, forward strand.
TGCCGTTCAGCTTACACTCCCTTTTAATTTCAATTTGGAGGTACAGTGGAGTACTGATAGCATACGTAGACTGGATAAACAATCCCACGCTGAATTTAGACCATGCTTCCAACTCACCGACCAAATAGGACAGGTGTATTGATACAGGTACTGTGATGTCTCGTTAATGTGGACACCTCCGTTTCCACTTAAAAACCGTCCATAGTGTAAGTTGTCCACAATAGCGAGACAAAAAATGCACCTGTTTCCCCAGTTTGTCCCCGAAAATGGTTTTCATTAAGCGGGGTGTGTATATTAACGGGGTCTATATAAACGAGACACGACTCTAGGAGTTAAATGCGGAAGCGTCTGTGCGAAACCTATTTGACGCGCACATCCAAACGAAAGCATTTTAGGTAAACAACTTTACGACACTGTTCCATATTTTGCCCTTGAATATCTCTAACGCACGGGGATCAGGTGTCGGGCCCGAGCCCTTGACGCACCTTGTCAAAGATTGTTACCATGGCTACCGATAACACATTTCTGGCTCCTCGTGTCTTTTCGTTTTTTTTTTTTTTCTTTCGGAATGGCAGCAATAGTTTCGTTATAACCTTTTTTTTTTTCGTTGTAGCCTTAAATAAGTGTTTAATTCTTACGTACTTTTGTTATTCACGGCAGGTGAATATATACCTTCCGCGGTAGGGCTGGGAACTTGATCGATTATCCTACCGACTAAACAAGCAATGTTCTAATGGCGATTAATTTTTTAATCGGTTAAATTTTGACAAGCAAACGAATGTAAAAATTCAGCTATTTCACCACGCAGACAGGAACGAGAGCAACTGTATGAAGGCAAACTTGGGTAAAATTTCGACCCAAAGTTAACTGTAGGAACGAGATTTGTAACTTTAACGAGTGCATGAGCTGGGACGCGGAAGCGCCATGAATAGCGGGCAAACTCTTAAAAGTTGTGGGCGTTGTGTATAAATGTGGACCTATATTACCCATCAAAGTGATAACCCTTCTTTTTAACTCCTTGTTTTACTCGTGCTTTATTTACTGTTTTTCTTCCATGTTGGACTAAAACAGCAACAAATATGCACCGCTTACATGTTTTGCAGAAAAAAAAAATCATTCGAATTTTGAGCAATCCGAAATTCAATAACCACACGCTAAGATTATTAAAAAAATCTTGGTATAGTGCCAATTACAAAACATTGCAATTATAAGCTTTTTCTTACGTATTAGATGTTCTGTAGTTCAAAATCAACTTTTTTTTTTGTATTGCTAATGTGAACAAAGGGAATCTGGAAATTCCAGTCGTTGTGTTGTCATTTGGTCAACGCCCCAATCAAAAACAGGCGATGACTTCCAGATGGTGCAGTAGCGGCTACCAAATATATTAAACAGTTTGCAGAGATGTGGAATATATTTTATAAGTTTCAATACAAAATATATTAGATCTCTCTTTCTCTAGTGTTTAACCTTGTTTGTTTGAATGAGATCACCCTCGTGCGGGGAAATATCTTATGGTTTATGGTCTGAACCGTATTTTTTAAGGTTGCACGTTAATGTTGTAAAATTAATTACCATGTATACCAGGGGTCTCAAACACGCGGCCCGCGACTCTCTTGGACGGGGCCCACAAGCTTCCCGCAACTGCGAGCTCCCGTTCCCATGCCTCGAGCGCAACATGCACCATAAACAATAGTTTTATATCGTCGATACATTTCTCTCGAAAGGGAGCTCTGCTCATGTAACATGATCACACACCTTGCACTATTTTGGTATCTTTTGGACGAAGCATTGTCTAAATATTTGTTTCTCAGACCCTTTCTCGTGTTAATCAACCGGAATGGTAATACCACTACTATGCTACAAGTGCGAGCTCTTTGCTTAAGGAGGCAATTCGGCTGCACGAACTGTTCCTGAGCACGAGCAATTACCAAAGATAAAGCTATGAGCTCGGGCTTCTAGCTGTTAAGACACTACCTTTAAATTACAGGGATGTCCTTATAATGCTGGAATAAATATCGTCAGGTAAGCAAGCACTATCTTATGAAGATACTTATTTTATGCATGTTGAGCTTAGTGGGTTGTTCGACAGGTTAAGACGCTCTGCCTGCTCTCATTTTAATGCGAAAGCATTAACTGTCCCATGGAGCGAAGCCGTCGTTGTCTGTAAACGCGAAAAACGGCGCCTAGATTCCCATTGGCTGAGCGAACCGGCAGCTAAATTCCCATTGGCTGCAGAATGGTGTGCACTTGGGCTAGTTGGTGATTCTTAGTTCAGAGCGTAAAAGCGTTAAAAAAACAACGCTGCTGGCCTCTGTCATTTCTCCGTTATTTACTAGCGCTTTTACCCTCTGAATCCGTTAGCTGCGACGCGCCATATAAGATGCTTCATCACGGAAGCCAGCGGGACCGCTCGATTTTAAAGAGTACGAGCCTCAGAAATAAAACACAAATAAAAGCACAGCATTGCAGATGCATCGTCACGGAAGCCCTGGAGCCGGCGGGGGTGCCGCGCCTGCTCAGTGGGGGAGCGTGATGTCACCGCCAAAGCGCTGTTTGAAAAAGGAAGACGTGGTGTGCTGCTTGTAAGAATGCGCTGCGTGTAGGAATGCTTTCGCATTTCTACCGTAAGCAGCCTTAGGTGTCCTCCAGTAAATATTTAATAAAAACTTTAGCCTTTCCACTCTGGTGAAGAAGGAAGATCAGCGGAGCTGTATAATGGAAAGTAATGGCCAGCCGCAAGTCGGCAAGCCATAGCGTGGAAAGGCTGCCGCCATCTATGAGCGACGGTGGCAAACCAGATACGTGGCTTGCCGCCATCGCTCATAGATGGCGGTAGGTGTCCAGAGTTCAGTGTCTTCATTTTTTTTTTTTTGCGGGCGGACACGATCCTGGGGAAACTAGCCCTTCACAGCTCCGCTGTAAAACTGCCATACGTTCGTGTTTGAAATCTTCTTGTAACCTCAGGTGTGGGCCCAAAGTAGTCTTATATAAAACTGAAAGCTAAAGACGGCAAAACGGTGAGCTGACAAAAAAGCAGAAAGCACGAGCTGGTTCCTTCTCTAGAATATCTCCGGGGTGTTGCTGGGACCGTCGGGGGTTTTGCAATGGGAAACACCAGTGCTGTTTGTTCGTGTTTTTTTTTTTGTCCCAACATAACAAAACATTGAGCCCCCCCCCCCCCCCCCTTTACCCTTTCTTCCTTCTCCGTTGGCCCTCGTCCTTTTTTCGGGGTGGGCTAGCTGCCCCCCCCCCCCCCTCGAATGAGTTTGAGACCCCTGATGTACACTAGTTTTCTCTGATGCTGCATGCTGAGGAGGAGGATCGTGCCAAGCGAGAAATGTCTGTTTTTTCCTCCTCCCCACTCGACGGAAGAGAAACAATAAAGATGAAAGATGTAAGTTGAAGGTTAAAAGTTGTAAGTTGAAACAGGTGGAGAAAGTTATACGTGTCCCCGCCACTTCAACACCATGCGAGTGTCTGTTGAGCGCAGAAGAGACTATTACGAACAATCAAAGAAGTTCGCTTCTGCCGGAAAATATCAACGAACCTCTTTGTCTTCGCGGCTGAAGTAACAATTTGTGAATGTGGGTGTCTTGAGGCTTTTTCTCAACTACACTTCATGATTCATTTGAAATCCGAAATTGTAAATTGCGATGTTTATCGCATACGCTAAACAACTTAATTTTCGCGACGACCTAATTTTTTTGAATTTTTCGAATCACGTACAATTCGAAAAATATAGGTCCCGCGAACAATTCCGGTAAAATATAAAGACATTGGAATCTATATCGAGGCCCCACCGCGTAGCAAAAATTAGAGCCCGTGAATTTTCCCAAAACTCCAGCTTTGACCTAAATCGCGAAATACTGAGCCCGCAAAAAATTAGTCGTTTACGGTATTCAGCAATGACAAAAAATTCATTTTGACTTTTTTTCCCTCCAATTAATATGAATGGGGGAACGAAACCGATGAATCGATTAATGAATTGATTAAAGAGCGGCAATTAATCGGGTTAAGAATGTTAACCGGCGCCGAGTCCTTCTTTTCGGTTCATTCACAGGCGGTAGGCAATCGCTGTAGCGCTTGTACTTAACCTTCTTGACGCGCACATCCAAGCGAGGCCATTTTAGTAAACAACTTTTACGACACTCTTCTATTTTTTGCCCTTGAATATCCATAACGCACGTGGACCACGTGTCGCAGGCTGCTGGCGGACGTTGTCAAATATTGTTGCCGCGATAACATGTTTCTAACTTTCCGTATTGTTTGTTTTGTTTTGTTTTGTCGCAATGGCAGCAACAGTTTTCTTGTAATCTTTTTTTCATTGTAGCCGGAAAATGATTGTTTAATTTTTACGCTGTCGGCTTTTTTTTTTTTTTTTTTTATTAGGACGCAATAGTCCTTTACGGAAAATCCCACAAGGCCAACCGCCAATCCCACATAGCAATCGCGGAGCGGAGAATTATGGGACCGTTCCGATGTACTACACTCGGCCCGGCTCGTACGCTCAGTCCTTCCTGGACGTGCTGAATTCCTTCTTTCTTATCACTGCGAGTTCAGAACACAAAGGGAAACAGAGCAAACTCATCACAAAGCGGATACATGTCCTGTTTTTTTTTTTTTTTTTTGTTTTTTTTATTGACCTTCTTTCTTTTGCGCTCTGAAATCTCCAAAGTGCTAAACCAATATGAACCGCTCCTTGTAATTCACCGGTGCTTTTCCGTACATCGGATCATGACCTCCGAGATTCCGATGCACGCGAGCGCTTCTCCGGCCGCCCCATTGGTCCAGAGAGAGCGTAAGCGGGGAACGACTGTAATGACGCCTCTAGCCGCATGGCGGCGGTCGCCTCCGATATGCATCAAGTGCGCTGCTGGGCGTTTTCAGATAAGATCGAACAACCATGTCCGGTGACCATTTTTAATTTTAATGAAATAAATATATTGTGCTGGATTTATGCCCAGAAGAATAAAACCAATCCCTGTTTTCGGAAAAAAATTTAGTCTTTGCGAAAAAAATTTGTAAGCACCCCCTCAGTCACATGCGCGTTTTGCGTATCGCGCGATGTTGACATTTCGGGCGGCTTCCCCAAAACACTCTTCTGGCTACGGGTCTTCAAATACTCAATAACAAATTAGGCATAGGAAGGATTGACAAAAAGTATTAATCACCGAGTATTAGGGTAGTTATTTTGAGAAAAAAAAAATCGCAAACACGGCACATTGCGCAATAACGCTCTGGATTCAAGATTATTTTTCTCCGTATCTATAAAAGCTAAGGTCTTCAAACTTCGCCAGTGTGTTGCCCTGTATATAGTTCATCTTTGCGTGAAATATTGTTGTCCTGATTAGCTGGATAAATTTACAAGAATTGTTCACACAGGGGCATTTAACTTAAAATACATTATTTTGAAAATCATTTTAAAAAAAAGGCCATCTTTAATTTTCTTTAAACTCTCTGAAATTAACGTTTATAATATGTACAAACAGAGTTTTCAAAAACATGATGCAATGTTTGTGTTGCTTTTAAGTTATAAAGCGAGAAACATGGCCAAATAGACGCTAACGCGGTTGCCATAAAGGGTGCGTGCACATACCCGTTCTTCACAATTTCATTTTTATTAAAACATGTAAAAATGCTGCAGGGTGGTCAGGACAAGACAAATTGACAGCACGGAAGTGGACGTTAGTTTTGAAGTGAAAATTCCTAATACATTTTCGTACAACCGACCCAAAAATGCACATCGGCCGGAGCGATCGAGGTGCGCTACCCTTTAACATGCTTCGCGGTTCCTGTTTCAACAGCTGGCGTATAGCGTCTCCGTCTACGAGACGTAAAGGAAGCAACCGAAGCGACTTCGCAAACAGATCAGCCTACAACGTTGGCGGTAACATGATATAAGAAGTAGGGCGCGGCAGAACCTCAACCTGCGTCGCCTGTGAGCGCCAATAGATCCGCCGCCATGGAGGGCCGCACAACGGTAGAAAATAAAGATACATAAAAAAAAGGAAAAAATAATTGCGATTGAATGAGATAGTCTGTAACTTAATTTATAGGACAACGGTTTGGAGAATCGTGAACTCCAATTTGGGTATGCCAATGTGACCTACGTAAGTGATGGTGCAACAAGCCACTTTAAGAACAAGTACCAACTACACGAGCTGCAGAGCCACAAATACACGTCAGCGAGGTGTATTTCTTCCGCAGCTTGACATGGCAAGAGTGCCTGTGATTGAATCGGGGATCGTGTCAAGCACCAGACAACGTCGTACAGCCTCCGACGGCCCACCAAGTCGATGATCAAGTCGGCGCCAGAGATGGTTGCCCCACTGAACACTAAACTGCCGAACGTGAAACTAATCCACCTCCCGAAAGCTGACGGTCAAAGCGCTCAGGGACATGAAAGCAAAGAAACTGGGACTCTGTTTCCGTTGTGCGTGGGATTCAGTCCTGTCACTTGTGGCAGGGTAAGCGGTCCTGACACTTCGCAACCGCAGCTGTTTTAGCAAGAACAGTAGCCGCTGAAAATATATATATTTAAAAGTAAGGTCTCCTATGGCTGCGAAAAGCAGATCGAGGTCGCGAGCTTGCGGTGCCACTGACAGGAAACGAACAGTGATCGCTACAGGCAAACGGGAAAAAAATGTTCCTTTCGGAGTGCCAGGAGAGTGCCATGACGACTCAGGTCAGTCGTCCGGTAAGAAAGAAAGAATTCCACGCGACAGACTCCGAATGTGCGCACAGGATCTTGATTAATTAAACTAGTTTCAATTGTACCACTTTAAACATGTGTTCTTTCTTATAACTATTGAAACGTCAGCAGCCCAGCCTCCCCACGAAGGGTAGGCTCCGAAATTCACTGGTCCGAGAAATCTGTATTTAAATTGTTGACTTGTGCTTCAATTTCACGTGTAATCTTTTGTATGAATTTTAATTTTTCACGAATTCCTGTCACGGTGCTTTCTCTTAACAGACTTCCTAAATATCTCGACCCCTTGCTTCCTTTACGTCGCGTAGACGGAGACGCTATACGCCAGCTGTTGAAACAGGAACCGCGAAGCATGTTACAGGGTAGCGCACCTCGATCGCTCCGGCCCATGTGCATTTTTGGGTCGGTTGTACGAAAATGTATTAGGAATTTTCACTTCAAAACTAACGTCCACCTCCGTGCTGTCAATTTGTCTTTTCCTGACCACCCTGCAGCATTTTTACATGTTTTAATAAAAATGAAATTGTGAAGAACGGGTATGTGCACGCACCATTTATGGCAACCGCGTTAGCGTCAATTTGGCCATGTTTCTCGCTTTATAACTTAAAAGCAACACAAATATTGCATCGTGTTTTTGCAGAATCTGTTAGTACATATTATAAATGTTAATTTCAGAGAGTTTAAAGAAAATTAAAGATGGCCTTTTTTTTAAATGATTTTCAAAATAATGCATTTTTAGTTAAATGCCCCTGTGTGAACAATTCTTGTAAATTTCCCCAGCTAACCAGGATAACAATATTTCACGCAAAGATGGACTATATATACAGGGCAACACACTGGCAAAGTTTGAAGACCTTAGCTTTTATAGATACGGAGAAAATATTCTTGAATCCAGAGCGTTATTGCGCAATGTGCCGTGTTTGCGATTTTTTTTTCTCAAAATAACTACCCTAATACTCGGTGATTAATACTTTTTGCTAATCCTTCCTATGCCTAATTTGTTAGTGAGTATTTGAAGACCATTAGTCAGAACACTTTTTTGGGAGAAGCCGCCCGAAATGTCAACATTGCGCGATACGCAAAACGCGCATGTGACTGAGGGGGTTCTTACAAATTGTTTTCGCAAATACAAAATTTTTTTTTCCGAAAACAATGATTGGTTTTATTCTTCTGGGCATAAAGCCAGCACAATATATTTATTTTATCAAAATTAAAAATGGTCACCGGAAATGGTTGTTCGATCTTATCTGAAAACGCCCTGCTTTGGAATTGCGCATGTGGGAAAGCATCAGTCCGCGCAAATGTTTCGCATAGTGCCACGGATAGAATTGTGAATATATTTTTTGGACAACAGAATGACAAAGTTCGGATGCTTATGACATTATCCATTGAATATATTTGGACGTGCGGAGGCTCGCACCACAAAGACGCGCCTTTGAAATTCGCTCTCATTTACTTCAGTTTGTACCACGAAGGAATGAAACTCGCGGAAAGTTCTGCATAGCAACCAAAAAGCAGGTTCGCATAAATGCGAGCTATCGCGATCTCATACTTTACTTATTCTTACATTTCTGAAAGTAAAATTCATATTGAAGAGACTGAGCGTGCTATTGGGTACTACCGGAGCGAGATTGTCATTTCTCGTTGTCCTTTGTGCAAGTTTTAGGGGAAAACTCGCTGCAAGTTTTAGGGGAAAACGCTCATTCATTCGTTGTCCTTTGTGCAAGTTTTAGGGGAAAACTCAATCTGTCGGCTATGCCATCATTCAGTTACTATGACATGCCGACTGCGCGAGGTATCGCTTCTGTGTAACCCATGTTGCCCGCGGAACAAAGTGCGTTCTGACCATTTGTTCTGAGGCATCAACCGAATATCCGCCCGAGGAGCGACTTGGGGTCAATACGCCATCATATGCCGGTTCTTACGCTGTCGGTGGCCATAGCAGTCGTTCGTCTTCCTTTCATCTTGCTGTCTAGAGGTTTTTTGCGCGACACAAAGGACAATCACAAGCGAGTAGACACGGACAAGGACAAGCAAAAAAACCTCTAGACAGCATCATGAACCAACTAGGCCAACAAGTTTTAATTTCCTTTCATCTGTTGGAGCCAGAGAAAATGGAAAGATGTCACGCGTCCGCTGGTAGATCGATAAATTATTTAAGACTGCAATTGCTGAAGAATATATACAACAATGCATACTTGGGTAGTAATTCAATTACAGTAATTGGATTACTGTAATTTAATTACTTTCCTGGTAATTTGTAATTGTAATTAATTACTTTTAGATAAAAGGAATCGTAACTGTAATTTAATTACTTTCTAGCGTCAGTAATTGCAATATTTCAGGCACAATTGCAATTGCTTTGCAAGATTTTGCGGCGCCGGCGCTTTTTCTCCCCTGACAACTGGGACGACAGTACAGCCAAATCAAGAGGGGAGAAAGTGTATCCCAACCTGCTAAAAAGGAGCGAAAAGAGGAATGGGAAAGAGAGGCTGGGATAGAACGGAATGAACTGTTTTGTAGACTGAAAAACGATTTAATGAAACATTTGAGAAAGAATTTGATAAATGAGGGCTACATTCACGTCCGTTTTCGTTCCTGTCGCAGTTGAAATCTGTCTCTTCGTCTCGTTAGCTTCCTGTTCTCGTGTTCCTAGGGGTTTCTCTTATTTCTCATTCCCATCAGGGGGCATCGGGGTTCCAAATCGAGCTGGTTGGGCTCCGATAACATCATCCGGTCGAGGCGGGGAGGTTCGAGGTTCTCCTTACGCGTCTTCGTCGCAAGCATATTCGCTTACATATTTCAGTCAAGGTTGGGGATTTTTATTCTCCACGAAATTATTCTAATTTTAGTTATGAGTTCTTCATGTCCCTCTTCTCTAGCTCGTCTGTTGTTACCACTTACAATAAGTTGTGCTACTCTAACATCGAGGTGAAGAAGCAGCAGGTCTCTTTAACACGACTCACACCACCTTACTTCCAACTGTTGTTGCTACAGTGCTCTTCCGTCTTCCAATCCTCGTCTACCTTTTGCATAAATTTCATTATTTACTGTTTGCCCCAACCCCTAACCCTTTCAACCGTTTCTCAACCTGATCGGGCGAGATTCCAAAACTTTACAAACTGCGGCTTAAGACAGTCAAGAGCTTGTTTTAAAATAAAATAAAAATATAAAATAATTTATTTTTATTTATTGGGAATATAAGAATGCGGGAGTTCATTACTCCAAACTGTTAAGTTCTGTAATTTTTTTAACAAATTTAATAAAAGAAAAGTACAATACGTGACATTTACACAGCGGCCAAATAACTCGTTTAAAGTTGTATGGCCCAAGGTGGGTAGCTCTCAGATATAAGTAATCGTAAAGTAATTGCATTACTTTTTTTAAAAAAATGTGTAATTGTAATTAATTACTTTAGCGTAGTAGTAATTGTAATTGTAGTTAAACTACTTTTGTAGCAAAGTAAGTGTAATTGCGATTAAATTACATTTTAAAAGTAATTTACCATTGTATGCGACAATGAAAGGTGCTTCATGGACGCCAGTTCTCAGCACTATAATTGCTTGGTTTTAAGAAACACAGGGCGTGGTTTATTGCGTTCGCGCCTCTGCCTTCACGATTAACGGATATTAGAGTATACAGAGTGTTCGCGTCACTTCCGGCCGTCATGACAGGTGGAGAGAAATACTTCCGGTTCTCTTGTGTATTGCCTTGTGTTTGGGTGGGCGCGCGACGACTCTTGGTTCACTAGCGAGCAATTGCCCGAGAGATGTAAAAAATCCCCAGTCTCGTGCTTTTAAAGGAATCATGAAATGATTTTTCAACTTCCTTCCTCCTCAGCTTTAACCCTCAACTCAAAAGTGAAACGGGAAATCACGTGGTCATGACGTGCTTGGTCACCGAATGCGATGACTCCAAGCCTCCACCGTGCTTAAGCACGCCATGAAACTTGTCATTCGCAAGTGGTTATAAATGCCGTCACGTCACTCAACTGCCACGAACGCGAATCCACATTTTTGTCGACGGATTGGTTGTCGACGAGTGCATACGTCCGAGTGACGCAGTGCTCGCGTCCAATGCGTGAGCTGGATTTGAATGGCGTGCTTGGGCTCCGCGGATGCATCACAGTGGAAAGGCGGAGAGCCTTCGAAGGAAATTAGGCACTGAAATAGTCCGCTATATTTTCAAATTTTCGTAACCAAAAATTAGGCTTTTTGATTTATACCCTCGTGTACTAGTTTCTTTGTTTCCCTATTAAACTATATGCGGTTAGTAAAATCCGAATTTATCCAAGGACAAAATTCATTTCAAGGTCCCTTTAAGTTGCCGATGAGCTCCGGCACGACCAAAGTGTCACATGCAAAGTTCTTTCGATTATCTCGAGACGAGGAACGCTACCGACGCCGCCGACCCTGGGTGATCGCAGGACGACGGCATTGGCAGACGGTGCTAGCCTACTTCGATGTGCTGCCGACAGATGGAGCACCTCGACCGACCATCGATGGGCCATTGTGTCACGTACAAATGTAATGTGCACGGTGACCTGGGAAAGAAACCTTGAATACTAAAGCAAGAAAGTCAATGAACGCTAGAAAATGGTGCATCACAGGGACTTGCGTGGCGCTAAAGGAAGCGTGATAAAAGCTTTCTGAAGATTGTCTGCTAAAACCAAGACCCGGATCGGCGACCCCTGCTGGGAAGCTCTGCGCGTGTCTTCGGCGCCTGGGGGAGATAGGTGCCCATTAACGATGGCTTGCCGTTCACGAAGTAGTTGAACGCGTTTAGAAATTTGTAGATTTTAAGTCGTTCTCAGGCATATGGACCAGGCTACTCGAAAGGGTAGTCCTGAAGATGCGCTCACAATAGCCTAGGCAGATTTGTCATTTGCTTGAGGGACAGTGCTCTTCCTTTACACCCAAGGGAACAGGAAGGGATGTCATCCCGTATAAGCATGTGTCTGGAGGTACCGCCTCGGCGGTGAGAGGCTTATAGTACGCACTACTCACTGAAGGTCCTTAAAACAAGCAAAACCAATAACCAACCGGAGGTGGGATACTCCTTCCGGAAGTTCGTCCATGTATTGTTTTTCTTTGCCTCCGCAAACCCTGTAAAGCGAAGAAGGATGGGACAAAAGTGATTTGGTTGAAGAACGACGACAGTGCCTACAAGTGGCACTACGATGCCAAGATTGGTTTGGCAGTTTCAGTTCAATGTGGGGAATCTGTTTGCCTGAGTTCTAATGCCACAGCCTATGAAGCAGTTAACATGTAATGTGCAGAAAGAATGCCGAGACGGTTTAATTTTTACTGGAGAGACCTTTGCGTTGTCAGGTTCGTCAAGCCAGCCATTTTATGTGCCGCCGGGAGACGAAAATCGTGTGTTGTGTGCAATATCGGAATTTCTCTTTGCCGGGTTGGTGATTTTGACTGCATTGATAGGTACTTTCTCTTACGCATATTGTTTTCATGAAACTAAGTAATAACACTTTGTCACCATGCTCATTTAAATGTCACGGGCATATCACCTAATAATTATTTCAACTGGTGACTTACCTCTTTGGCATATAACAGGAATGGGCAGTATCGCGATACAAATTTCGAATGGGCACTTTTTGTCGAACATGACTGGCAGTCGTCGGCCTCAAGTACCTGTGTGGGACACTGGGTGCCATAATATTTTAAAGCCTTTACGGGCGACACTTTGCAGAGCCTTCGACCTCACCCGTTGTCGTCGCCTCGCTCGCGAACAATGAAAAAGCCTTTCTTCTCTCCGCTCTTGGCGCGAGGCCAGGGAAGTTCGGGTTTCCCGTCTGCCTTGCAGCGAGGAGGGAGAAGAGCGGGGAAACCCGGCATCCCGCCAGTAACGACGTGACGAAGGGAGAGTCTTCCTGTCGTCTGCTTGAAAGACTTGTTTTCAAGCATTACTCGCGTTATGCGAAATCCAACTATGGCAGTATCCAGTTGCTACGCGTAATGTTCAAGACGGTTTTAGAAACTTGCACCGCGCTTAGCCACTTACTTCATGAATCACTGGTGGCAGTCGTCAATGGCATCCACGATGCCAACCACAACGGCTATTATAATTAACCACGTCCCACCTCCGTCCTCCGGTACGTCACACCACCATTCCACCCGCATTGCGCGACCGTGCTACAGCTATCGTGACGGACGAAAAATACGACTTTTTTAACGGCTTTCGGGGTAGTAGCAGTTACTTTATGAAGAGTCTTAGGAGAAACGAGGTGCATAAAGTGATACAAAGAAAAGAACACAAGCCCAATCAATTGCATTCGCCACGAAGTGCGCCCTTGCCATCTTACACCATTTTGAAGAAAACTAATTATTTCTGTGTACTTGTATTTGCATTCCGGAATTCTTTTTTGTCCATTTCACAGAAGTATTTACGGGATATCCCATTACATAAAAGACCAATGTATGACAGTATCTGTATCATGGACTGAAATATCAGTACCTGTATCCCGAAATACATTCTGAAGTATCTCTGCCCAGGCCTGGCACAGAATATACTGGTGCTTTTTTTCAGCCGGGTCGCCAAGCTTGCCGGAGAGCAGGTGTGAGCACTCCGGCACTCTGGGGTGCCATGGCAACGCTCGTCTGATTTGCGCAGTGCCCGACAGATGGCGGCAGCGGTTCTCTTATTTTGATCTAGTCAAAGACGGCGCGCGCTTTTTGGGCAACAGTTGCTAAACGTTATGCACCAGCCCCCCCCCCCCCCCCCCCCGTGCCCATAGATCACCATATTACCCACCCCCCTTCCAAAATACCCCATAGATGTCCGTACGCAGATCGGAAGTGCTCCAGGGCTGCCCGATAGAAGGCGCCAGTGTGCTCCATCATGAAGCAGTCAAGCGCATTTGGACACAGTAAGACTGAAGTATGTGAACGAGCTTGTAATGAACAGTCTCACATTTCAAACGCTTAGGGCCGTTTGCTGGCTGATTTGGGGGAGGGGGGGGGGGATAGTGACATTTAGAACAGCGGACACTTATTGCTCACAAGCAGCCCGTTCAAATAGTGCATAGAGCCTGCTGGGCTACATACCTCATTTTCACAACACAAAAGAACCGTTTTATCTATAGCGTTCAAGCACGTGGTCTGCCGCATCCATGCAAGTGTTCTAAAAGATGCCCCCCCTTTTTTCCCCCTTCTATGGCCACCGACAGAGCAAGAACGGCAGGTCGCTTCTTTAGAATGCCGGCCCCCAGCACGCGTTTCATACATTCCTCAGCTCTTCGGCTGTGCGCGCGCGCTCGAAGTGCCGAAGGTAGGAAGCTCGCACAACGGAAGCTTCTTTCTGCCGTTCTCATCCTTTCAGCGACCATACCCTTCTTCCCGCCCATGCTGTCATCGAGGCGCTCCCTTATTCACGCAGGCCTCGTTGCAGTCTTCCAGGTAGGCGAACTGCAGAGAGTCCTGAGGCCCCGTCATCGACGGGATGACCTTGCACTTTTTCGTAGTCGGGTTGTACCGGGCGGTAGCAGTCACAATGTTGCTTGGCTCCGGTGGGCAAGGATTGGTACAAGCTGCGGAACAGGAAAATTAGGTTTTCGGGCGTCTTGTACGCAGGACCGCGCGTTCGATCGACAAAAGAAAACTCGGTTATTTCGCACGCAGAAATAAACAACGCGTTGAACGAAGCTGGAACTCCGTCGGAATATGACGCTAGCGGTGGGTATAGGATATGCATTTTTTTTAGAACATGACGTAGCCTAGATAAAAACATAAGAGAAAGACGAAAGTGCTTTATGTGTAGACGCCCAGCTAATCCTAATTTCGTCAAAACAACGAAGAATGTTGTGGGCACCAGTTGCATTTATTTCGGAAAAGTAATATTGTCAATAAAACAAAAATTGTGTTGTCTTCAGAATTAAAACAGCGCAAATGACAAGAGATGGGACGGAGGATGACACAGGACACAGCGTTGACTCACAACTAACTTGTATTGATTGCAATTGTGGAATATATTCTTCCGCAGGCTCCCACAATGTCTTTCTTGCTAAGAAGCTTGTTTTACTTAAATAAATGCCGTAGGCTCCGGCAATGTCCTTTCTCCTTTTGACAAAATCAGGCTCGGGTAGACGTCGGCGCATAGAGGAATTTCGACTTTATCTTTTATATTTTGATCCAGCTAACGTCATGCTCTCAGCTTGTCACGTGCTATCTCCATTACTACCCTCATCGTCTGCGGAGTCTCAGCTTTCTGCAATGAGTAGTTAATTTATACGGGCCCAATAACCAGGTTTCATTTTCTCGATTGAACCCGACATAGGTATAATTCTATTTACAGGGTGCTTCACCAACTGCTAACAGTAAATTTGTTTTCTTCTTAAGGCACTTAAGTAAAGGACTGATTCCTTCAAGGTAACGTTCTCATTCGCTCTGGATGCATCTTTTTACATTCAGCAGAATGCAGGAATTGTTGCTGTTCACCACTAGCATAGGCAACAGCAACTAAATACCTAGGAATTTACTTTGACGAACATTTATCCTGGAATTTGCATACAGATAACCTAATAAAGCAGTTGAGGATGATTTCATCTTACTTATACAGACTGCGCGCAGTCACGCGGACATCGCATTAAGAAGAACAGTTTACCAAATGTTAGGTGAATCAAAATTGAGGTATGGAATAACGATCTACGCATTGTGTTCGAACACCAAAAAGCAAAAAATTGATAACATAATAAAAAGAATGGTAAAGAACGTCACCTATGGAAACCGGCTCGAGCACATCCCATTCGAAGAACAGCTTACCGAACTTAATCTTCTGGTGATAGGTAATCTGAGGAACTATACAATCATCACGTCAAACTACTTCACGACTGATTACGAGACAAAGTCAACCAGAAAAAAACAGCTTAGGAGGACCGAGAAATATAATATTTCTAGAGTATATACGAATTATGGAACACGATCAAGACACTATTACGTTCCAAATCTCTTTAATCAACTTCCTGGCAATTTGCAGGAAATGCAGTCCTTACGTACAGTAAAAAAAAAAGAAATATTGAAATTGTGTCAAAGCAGGTCGATTTGAATTTGGAACTGTGCCCTTATATTTTATCCATGATCTCGTCTCGTCACTCATGACAAGCAATTTTTGTCGCTTCTTTGCTTATTACCGATTCGTGGCCGCTGTTTGTGTTGGTTTTTGTTTTAATGACTTTGCGGTTGTGCATTTAGTTTCGAATATCTTCTTGTTGCTTTTGCGTTTCATTATCGGCTTAGTATCTGGCTGACTCACGAGCAATATCTACGGTATCTTTTTTACATACTTATATATTTTTCATGATGCTTTTCGCTGGGATAGAAATTTTCCGTGTTGAGCGTTACTTGTCGTTTCTGGTTTTCGCCACTGCTGCAGGCGGTGTTTCTTCTTTTTACGCGGGATGAATGCAACGGATATAATTGTACGACGCAAAGTTCAATCCGCGAAGTGTTAATGATTACTAGGCCACAGCACGACACAACACGAGTTCTTGCAATTTCGTTTTTGTTTTATTATGGTTGTTTCCCTTTTTCTGTAGTAATGCGTTGGGAGGGGGGGGGAGCATTTGTACAATTGGACTGCCCGTTCTCACACACAAGCACACACGTGCTTAAGCGAGACGGCTCTGGAAAATGTATGTTGAAAGAAAGCCTGAAATAAACCTATTCTATTTATTCTATTCTATGTCAGGTTAGGAACAAAAAGTGCTAATTATTAATTTGATTACTAAATAAGACCCACTAATTACCTTTCAGTTTTTTGTCTTAGCTGGTTTATTGCAATTAGACATATGTTCCCCGCGGTCCAAATATATTATAGCACTTGTTACGAGTAGAAGAAAGTACATAGAAGGCACGTTTAAACACTGGTTGTCTATACTGCACCGATAACGACTGTACGCTCTTCCGAGATATATTTTGACGAGTTCTTTCAACCTAAACAAGCTTTGCAAGTCCAAAACACGAAGGGAAAGAAAATATATGCATATTTTTCTCCTCATCTCCTGTCTAATGCATACTTGCTGTCCAGTGTCACCATTACGCAGAGAGCACAAACCATCAAGTGTTTCTACCCTGCCATGGCTATAAACGTGCCGCAAGGGAAAGCAAATCTAAGCTGCTGGCTAGCTCTTGCATGTTTTTTTGTTTCTTCTGTTTTGTACCTTTTATTTTTGTCATGAAGGCAGTCAGAATAGATTGTTTTATTGTTAGGGCTACGATACTTTTGGGGGTCTGTTTTATCAAACTCTTGCAACGAAGCCCGCCACGAACGACGATCACTGAGAGCGTAATGTACGCAGGGAATGGCAATTATGATATACAAATTTCTTGCTTCGTGATTTGTGCTTCGGTCTTCTTATCGGTTAATGTTCTAATCTCATTCGCTGCCGAAAAATAAAAAAAAAAGCTCGAAAAAAGCACACCCAACGTTTTTTTGTTTTTTTTAAGTTGTTGGAAAGTACAGCAAAGCAGGCATTTCCAAGACTTGACACGAGGGATCGTAGTTTTTCCAGCGAAGCTCGTTGCCGCAGTTGGCTACAATTTTATTTCATATTAGTTTGACGACAGCAATTAACGGTTCGCCACAAATGCCATTCAACCAATTGACGTGCAATAAAATGAAGAGTGGACAACTATATAGTACGTTTAAGCAAGTTCACCTACCTCCAGGATAAAGGCAATAGGGCTGATGAACAGCCGCCGCAGTTTCAGGAATCAAGTTTGAACCAACATACCGATTTAATGCAAAATAAAATCGCATTCTTCAAAGGGGACCACCAAATAACATTTAGTGTAAACGTCTTTGCACTTTCATAAACTATGTGCACACAAAAGCTGAGACTGCAACCATAGGTACAAGCGCGAGCTAGTACGCACTCCTGGCTTTGAGACATGCAGTTCTAGCGCGAGTGCTCGTTCGGCGGAAGAACGCTTCAAAGCAGCGACTTCGAGTTCTCGTGCTTGTGCCATTGGCTGCAGTCTCAGCTTAAGGGTGAATGGAGTAAATGACTGCGCGGTTCCAGACGAACGTTCATAGCTGTGTAATGTGCGCCATACACAGATCGAAAGATACTCACTGCACACCACGATGAAACAAGGTACCAAACAAGGCGACTGCCTTGGAAGTGGACGACATGTTTAGCTGCCATTCTGTTCAGCTTTTGCTCTGACCGTTTTGAACGGGAGTGATGCTCGCGCAACAATGAATGGCCCACTTTGTTATACATCTCCACGGTAACCCACGGTACCCAATCTCGATTCTACGTTCAGGCACGTGGAGCTCGCAAACTGCAGTAAATTTTCCAGGTCAAAGACTGTAGTTTTTTTCATTATCTTTCTGTTCTTTAATGTAGGCATAATAAAGGAGGAAGAAGAGACATGTTCAACATGATAGATCGCTCTTCAGATCGTCAAATGGGGTATTTTCATAAACAAAATTTTACGGTCGGGACCCATCCTCCCCGACATGAGTGATACACCGGATCAAGCGAAGACAGCGCGTGTTCAAAGAGCGCGGCTGTTAATTTTTCTTGCTTTTTTCCGTCAACGTGTGGAGATTGATGCTGCACTCTAAAGCCGGGGTCCACACTGCTTATACGTTATACAAAAGGCAGTCTGCAAACATCAGCCACCGCCATATCCGTGGTTCGAATGCCGGTTGCCAATCTTTATCCTTGAACTCATTGCCATCCGGCATTCGAAGCACGGATCTCGTGGAGACTTGCGTTCGAATCTGTTTGCAGACTGTCTTTTGTATGATGTATAAGCACTGTGAATTCGGCTTAAAGCAGCGATTGCGCTGCTAATGCCTCATTCAAAAGACAGTCCACAAACACTGTCTGAATCGTGTTTTCTCCTTGTCTGACGGTCTTAAAGGGGCACTGACAGATAGTGATGCCAGGGCTCGGAGACAAACCAGAAATGTTCGGAAAAAATATTTTTTCTAGTTTTCTCTTTTGACATAGTATTCGCAAAAAACCGAAGCCCAAGTTTTTTAAGTATTAGCAAACCAATTAAGCACATTTCTGCAATGAAAGTAAAAACTTAGATAACTGACCCCATCGAAAGAGAAAATAGACACCACGCACCTCTGAATTGAGTGTTGTCGGCAGAGCAGGTGGAAACTTAATCACACTAAACTAAACATAATACATCTCTCAGCACCTAAGAAAAAAAAGAAAACGCCGACGACGCGGCAAGTGACGAAACACAAGAACCTCGGGTTGTCTGCCGCCTCGCCCCGTCGTTGCACCGTTTGTATTGTCTAAAAAATATGCACCAACCATCCCGAATGACCGTTGCTTACTATTCAGTATGGCAATAAATATTTAGGATTTTGGTGAACGCTTTATACAGAGAGGAAATTACAGTGCTGTCCGAGGTTTGTTGGTGTATTGTGTACGCATGTGATGAAGCCGTGTTTCTAAGTCATTTATGGCGTGTTTCTCGGTCAATAAATCAATATATCAGACTCTTAACTCACAGCCGAGCCTCCACTACCCCACCAGCATGAACATAGCTTTAAGTAACATAACAGCAGATTGACAAAATATAGTCACATGTCAACCATTGATGAAAGGAATTGCTGTATGCAGTAACATGAAAATAGCGTCATGTCTTAAATGCCACGTTAATTAGCATATTCAATGGCAGTGAGTTTTAACAACATTGATGTATTTTGTCATGACACTTTTCTCATCTAATAGTACAACTGGTTCTGCATTAAAGAGTAGAAGACCAAACTTAAAACCAACACATTGGGCGAGGTAGATAGGCGCGAACCGACTATTTACCTCCTACCTACTATTTTTAGATTTAATAAGAAGTTATCTTGAGTATCGCTGCCAGAAAGTTGTATAAACAATAAAACTTCAGTTATTAAACCCATTCATTCTGGGGTACCCCAAGGTAGCATCCTTGGACCGTTGTTATTTAACATTTATATAAACGACATAACATACATTGACGATAATACCCAATTCGTTATTTACGCGACGACACTAGCTTATTTTTTTAAATCTACAAATACTAAAGAATTAATTGATCATGCAAATATGTACTAAGCAAGCTAGACAAATGGAGCATATACAATTCCTTAACCATAAACACATCTAAAACAAAGGGTGTCATTTTAGGCCTAGAAACCAGAAAGTAAATGTTGAAACCAATCTTATGATTGGCACCTCAAATGTGGATATTGTTCCTTCAGTAAAAAACCTAGGAGTGCTCTTGAAGAACACTTAGTTTGGAATAAACGTATTGAAATGGTTGCAAATAAACTTGCCCGCGTTGTTGGAGTTCTGACAAGACTGCGATATTCTCTACCAACTAGTATAAAATTGATTATTACAACTCACTTTTTCTCTCGAACATCACCTATTGTCATTTAGTTTGGGGGAACACAACCAGGGCAAACACTTCAAAAATATTCTTACTACAGAAAAAAGCCGTTCGCGCTATCTCTAGTTCAGCCTACGATGCTCACACAGAACCACTTTTTAAGTGTCTTAATGTTTGTGCTGTACAGTTTTTATATAATGACTTGCTGCTCAAGAGATACTATGCGGGAAGAAAACAAAATAACAATTTTATTGAGCAATTATCGAAATTAAAAAGAAACACTAGCAGCTATAACACACGTCACAGTGAAATCTGGAATATACCCTTTGCACGTACAAATTACGGTACTCAATCAATTCTTTACACACTGCCATCATTACTCAATTCCCACACTCATTAGAAAGTAAATGTGTTTTTGATGTTATTATGTTATTATGTTTCGTTTTATAAAATCTTGTTTTTCCGGTTTTTTTTGTTTTCACTGCAGTATTGGCCTAACATATGCTAAGTTCTGTTTGGCAAACTGCTGTATAGATTGTTACTTCTTCCTTGTTTACTATTGTATAATAGCCGCTGTCGCTAATTAGATCAATCGGGGGCACAGACCTCGTCAAACCACACTCCAGTGGCTTTTGTCTGTGCTCCCGACATCACCATCCTTGTACGATGTGGTGTCAAATAAATTTGATTTGATTGATTTGATATCTTCTGTAAATTAAGACGATGTTTCAAAGCAGTGTGTTAGGGCTACTCTGACTCCATGCTTCAGTCATCTCTGTTGTCGCATTTCAGACCAGCACTGATTTGGTGAATTTCGATGACGCTCAGCAAGCTACTAATAAAAACATGTTTATTTTAAATAATCAGCTTAATTAGCCGACTGATCGTTACTAATATCCCTCTATACTGTGTCCCCCTGGCCGTATAACTAACATACAAAAACTGCGTTAGTGTAGCTTTTGCGGCTTTTAGAGCGCAGCTCTTAGGCGCCCGTTTCTGGCTTGAGCGGCGTCGGCGTCGCCGTCGCCGTCGCCGTCGGCGTACCGCGCGGTGCATGATGGGTAAATTTGCCCGCTAAATTTAGCGGAAAATTTTCCCCGCTAATTTTAGCGGAAAATTTTCTCCGCCCCCACCCCTCGAGGTCACGTGACCCCCCCCCCCCCCCCCCCCGTGCCTTCCCTCCTCCTGAAGAGCTGCGCTCTAATTCGGCGTTACAGGGAGTTGTAAACGGCTTTCATTTTTTAATGCCAAAGCATTAACTGTCCCATGGAGCGAACCGACGTCATCAGCTTTTGAAGCCGCGTCAAACGGCCCTTTCCCCTGTCCCAATGTCGCCTGTAGCAGAAATCTGATGGATAGGCTCCCATTGGCTAGCGCGCGTCATCATGGAACGAGGCTCTCACTGGCTCTCGTGCGGCGTAGTTCCTAAAAACGCCACCAGAGAAGCCGTCTTTCATAGCGGCGCAGCGCACGCAGTGGCCCGGTCGGCGGCAAGAGGTGTGGCGGTGCGGGCCTGGCCAGGGGAATGAAGCTTTCGGCTACTTCCGTCCGGTCGCGTTTATTTATGACGTACGTCCGGCCCGGCGAACTGTTTCCGATTTCCGCGCTCCCAGCGGGCGTGGGCGGACGTTATTTTGTTTTAAAGAAATGTGATTCATATAATTTATAACTTTAAATAAAGGTGAAGTTGTTTTCAAGGTATGAACAGCTTTAACGATTGTTATCGTAACTTTCTATTTTACTCTTTTAACGTGTCTGGACACCCTTTCTCTCCCTCCGAACTCGCGGGTAATTGTGTAATTAAGCATGGATTTTCGTCATCACCACACCACCTGCTGTGCGAAGTGGAGGAACAATTACTACCGAAAGCCGAGACTCAAATGGTTTCGAGTTCCAACGGGCGGGAGGTACGCTGTTTTCGTCTTCTCCTCTGGTTTTAGTTTCTGATTAAATGTTTGTGACAACAGAACCTGTCGCAGTGGTAGTGAATATAAAGTTTTATTTTCCCACTAGCTGCAATGGTTTCAATTCACAAAACAAAATCACATCATGGTTTAGGATTCCCTATGTTGAAATTCTTTGCCGCGAGAAACATGTGCCAATGGCAAATAACTGAAGACTTCTATGTAATATCTGGTAATATTAAGACTGAGCACATGTTCCCTTCAAAAGATAGAAAACTTGTTGCAGTGAGCTGTTTCTTATGGATTGTCAGCGATTCACAAATCTGTTCGCGAGAAGTGAAAAAGAGCCTAAAATTTTTCGATCAACTGAGGATGAGCGAGGAGTGATCCGCACTGGTTTCCCGTTTCGTTTAGCAGCGACGCACTACCAAATTTGAGTGACAGGATTAAACACTAATAGAAACCATGATGAAGACCCAATGCCAAGGAGCTGAGCTTCCGTATTCCAACCCCAATGGCGATGCTTAGCTTCCTTCAGTTGCAAGACACTGTCGTCGGACTTTACTTATTCTTACTTGTGTAATCAAATTCGAAAGGATTGTCAATTTAGCGTGGAGGCAGTTAACTCAAGAAGGAGACATACAGAGAGGAGACGCGAGTATTAATGGTTCCTGTGTTGAACTTGAAGTATCGTTATTTGAAAGGAGATACAGAATTATATGCTCGCTGTTTTCATATGTCCATGTCAGGCATGTAAAGGCCAATCAAACAATTAATTCAAATTTCTTTCTAGGCTTCACGCCTGTGACTGGACGGCGCAAGGATTGTGAGGACACACCAAGAAGCTCGAGAAGGATCACGAATTTATGTAAATTTATATGTATTTGTGTCAAGAATCAAGAGATATTATGTAAATTTAGCGAACTGTTTCTGCAAAGATGCATATCATCAACCCCGTCGCACGTAACCATAACTTTTCATCCTGTATTGTTGTTGTTCCTTTTTTTATTCTTGTGTGCAAGATAGTGCGACATTTATTATGTATTTTTACTGCCTGCTGAATAAAATGAACGCGAAAGAGCAAGAATTGCATATTTTTTGTGTATGTGTGACTTGTGTTGATCTGCTAGGTTTCTGCTGCTTTGATGCTGGTCTCGCTTTTCAATGCTGGCTTGTGAGAGTTTAAACGCACATTAACCAGCATTGAAACGCGAAAATCTAGCAGGAAAGCAGCAGAAGCAAAGCAACGCGAAAACTGGTTAGAAAGAAAGAAAAAAAGAAGCCAGTTTTAATTTGTAAATTAGGTGGCGCAAACTACCGCCCATCCATCCAAGCACAATGATGCTGCCCTGAGGTTTCGGTTTTGGTTTCGTTGCACCGCCATTTTGAGTTTCGTACACCTCCGGGCACCAGGGTATTTAAATGACGCCGCGTACTCCCAGGGTTTACCAGTTCGCGTCCTAAGTTGCACTCTTCGGGCCCGGCCAGCCGAGTGCAGCTTTAGCCTCCACCGTGGTAAGGAGAAACTAGCGCCACAAGGCGTTAGTGGCAGAAAGGTGAACATAGGTACGGTGTGAGACGAAAGTTTCTCCGTCTCGAAAGACTGCAGGATGGCGCCACCACTCTCGTTGGCGTGCGCCCTCCTCGCCTCCTCCTCCTCCATCTTTTTTTTTTTTTTTTTTGCGGTTTGTGAGTTAGATTGGTGTCGCGCTGGCCGCTGCTAATGTCCCTAGAGAAGAGCTTCCTACAAGTAGCGTCATTCGTTGAAGCGCCAACTGCGTGACGGTGCAGGTTTTAGGAAGCGAATGGCGGCTCACAGCAGAGGTTTGAACTGAATGCCGCCATTTGCTTCCAGCGGTATGTGCTTTGTCATTTGTATGATTGCTGTCACATCGTGAAAGAAGCATCAAGGAACTTTAGCCTCTGCAAGCGGCCAGCGCGACACGAATCGAGCAGACAAGCAACAATTGCGCTTCACGCGATATTACCAGTGCAATGAAACAGAAACAGCACGTTTATTTCATTTTTATATTGAACGCCATTCAAATGAGTTCCGGTATTTCTAACACGTATTTACAATCTCAATTGGCAGTCCACCACCCTCCAAAGGGAACCAAGAACAAGTAGTATGCAGTAAACGTTGTAAAATATGTGAACTGAAATTAATTACTTTAATCTACAAATTAACCGAACAGCAATTATCATCGAATTATCTATATGGCTCTATAAAAAACTCTCACAAACAAAAATACTGAATACCCAAACAAACAAATCAACACCGAAATAAAGCCAAAAAATTGCAGGCGAGCTGGATAAGAATAAATGATAAATAAACCATAAAAAACGCGCTAATTGGCAACGCCAAGGGAAAAAAAAAAAATCATGTTATGGAGTGACTATATCTGACTGTGGGTGCTTTTAGGTACTCTATCCTAAGATATAAATACGAAGCTGTCAAATTAACTGAAGATTGCTCTGACAGCAACTCAACTGGAGGAAACCAGTCCTTGCAGCAACGGATTCGTAACAAAAACGATGGGGCGCGCGTTTTTGCGCAAACGAATCTTTCTACAGCTTGCAAACGCGGTAGCGCCGAGGTGCTCGCTGCACAAACGACGCTGGCGCAGCTTGCTCATCGGCAGGCTTACAAAGTCCTCGCGATTTGCATACGCAATCCATTTCGATTGCTGTATGGAAAGATTGAGAAATAACCTATATTTCAGTTCTTCCAGTTTCGAACGCTGATGAAAAAGTTTGATGAAATTCGGTTTCTTAACCTATCGCGCTACGACTTTGTGCAGCGTTGCCCACAGACGGTGCATTTTTTTTTTGTAAAATTTGCAAAGAGCGAACTTACCTGAGAAAAAAGTAAAGAAAGAAAAAAGCTTAGCTCCTATGGAAACGCAGCGACGCCACCGGTCTTCAAAGATCACGGCGCCGTTTCGCACGGGACACAAGAGATGGCGCAACGAACGCCGCCAACGAACGAGCATTCGGCGCCGAGAGCCAGCGTCTTTAGCAGACAATCTTTTCGACTCAAAAGCGGCGCGCGTTCCGCAGGCGGCGACAGTCGCAGAAACAAAAACAGGCGCGGTAACAACAAGCAACTGCAGTTCCTTGTCTGCTAAATACGCTGGCTCTCGGCGTCGTCTGCTCGTTCGTTGGCGGCAGTTGGCGTTGCGACCGCTTGCGCCATCTCTTGCCTCCCGTGCGAAACGGCGCCGTGCTCTTTGAAGACCGGTGGCGTCGCTGCGTTTCCATAGAGGCTCACCTGTCGTCTGTCTGTTGGAAACCGGAATGAGCACTCCGAGTTTTTTTTTTTTAAGAATTGTTACACCAATTCGCCAAGCAGTAGACTCCGTAATACGCCGTCATGAGGCACGCAACACACTCAGCAGAATCTCTGTCAAACTAGGGACGTCTTTAATCATGATCTGCGCGCAGTCGCGCAGCTCCGTACTCCATATTGCAGTAAAACCTGCACTTCCGATTTTAACACGCGCGGAACGATTCGAAAGCTTAAAGTGACGAGCGATAAAAAAATACAAAAACGGTTGTTTGCTTTTGCCCTTACTGATGATTGGTCGGAAGAGCCCAGAGTGCTTCGGTTTCGGTAGCGAAGATTTTATATTCGACGTCGGCGCTAAAAAGCACAGCGGCGAATATAAGAATAACAGTCTCGTGTGAGTCGGTTGGGTAGACCAATGAATCTGTTCTTTGCATGGTCGTATGAAAGAGAAGCCAGCGACGCAGCGCCACATATCGGCCCAACCGGGAACTCCGGTAGCTACATTCGGCTGGCCTGGCCACAGAGCCCGCCCGGGCAAACTCCGGAGAGGGTGCACGGCCGAGCTCAGCGCGGCGCGGCCACTTCACGAGAACGCGCACTCGGCCGTCGGCCGACGAAACGTGGCCGTCCACGCCACTACGCCGCAGACGAAATAAGAGAGCGGAAGCTTTCGCATTCACAACACATAAGAAGTGCTTATTTTAAAAACAAATCTGCTTAGCTAAAAAACAAATACCTTGTATAGGTGAGATACAGTCAATCTTATTTATCTCTAAAGAGATATTTCTAACGTTATTATACTAAGACAGCTGCACAGCTGTTTTGCACTCAGCGTTTGCGTTAACTATACATTTAATCCACGGCTAACTTGCGTAATGTTTTTTCCTTCTTGTCATTGCATGTTTTTTTTAACGCGGTCCTTACAAGAATTTAGCCGGATAGATAGGAACTAACGCTGACATATTGTTGTTGTTATTTCACTGATGCAATGTGTTTACAAGGTTTTGTTATCGTTTATCGTGAATTTATTTACTGGTCGGGTGTGTCAAACAGCATTAGCGGTGCAAGAAATCTGAAACCTATATGACGAATTCGTCTTTTTTTTTTTTTTTTTTTCAAGAATAATAAATGCTGGATTGTACGAAACAAAAATTACGATCATTATAAACGTCGAGGATTCTGTGTGAACATACTTTCATGAGTAGGTCCGCTCCTAAATCTCTAACAGAATGTTTATGGCCTCTTTTTTTTAATATGAATAAGCAGCAGACAGATTAAAATACAGAAGCACGTATCAATACCAATATACAGAAGGAACGTTCATACTGTTTGAAGACTTTCATCTTTGGGAAATAAAAAAAAAAGCTAGAGACGAGTGAAGTCCTGTTTACTTCTACGGAAACCTGATTGCGCAAGTTCCGTTTCTGACCCCGACATTGATTTTAAAAAAAAAAACAGCACGGTCGATTTAATTTTCCGGTGAACGATCCTCCACCCGTAGCAAAGTGATTTTGAGCTATAGCTTACATAAAAATGTATATAAATATAGAGTAACTTGACGTCACACTAAAACATTGAAATATCAGTATTAATTCCTTTCGTTTCTCCTTTACATTTCTATGGTTACGCTTTTGGTTTTGTTTTTTTAAGAAAGCTGTACTACGTGTTTCTGTAAAGACAACCCAAGATATGCAGCGCAGAAACACAACTTTACTAGCTTTTCATGCGCAGGTTGGTGCGTATGCTTTGCTTTGGCGTGGAAGCATAAGCTACCACGCCAAAGCAAACATTCTCGTTTTAACCTCAAGGAAAAAAACAAGTTCGCGCACTATTCATACGCCGCGCGAAGTAGTTCTCGCGAAATTTGCTTGTCGAAGGAGGAGGCGATGCTTAGGGTGTTTCAAACGTGTATGTCTCGATAAGATAGCGTATACCTAATCTGAAATACACGTACATATATCTCAATCTCAATTCTCCACATAAAGGGAGAAAGTGTAGCAATGCTACGCGAGGAGCCGGACTTTTTTTTGTTTTGTTTTTATACTTCGGCTCCGGAGGTGAAGACGAGCATAGTAAAGTAAGTGGCTGGGGTCATGGTTCCTGACCGCATAAGAAACGCCATGGCGTCGCCAATTATGCTCACGCTCCTTGCTTAGGCGTGAATCGTTCACGGGTGTTTTCATCGGATAATGCAGCAATCTGATTGGCTGAATGGTGAGATGCTCGGAATTCGTGACGCCGTGCGTTTCTCAAGTTGCCGGTGCCCATAGTTGGTGCCATGGGCTATCCTGAGAGCCAGTCGTCTGCTTCTTGCGAAGGAGTTGCGGTGACGTCATAACGACACCGAGCTCTGATTGGCTTTTATTGAAGGAATAGTGAGTTGACCTCAACGCTAGATGCCTCGAGGTATACCCACTATTTGTTTTTTAATCAGCCAATAAGAGCTTGACGTTCTGACATCATCCCAACCCCTGTGCAAGAAGCAGACGAACTTGCGCTCCACATTGACGACGAGATGTTTCGGTGGCGTACACTTGAGCAGCGGTCACACTTACACGGCTAATACATCATGCAAAAGATGGTCGACATGAAACCGTCTGAGGCATGTTCCTTTCTTCCATGATGGTTCTGTCACATTGGTCATGCAAAAACTGTCTTCCGACATGTTCAGCATGCATATGCATGAAACAAACTTGATTCGAAGATGCTCGAGGCACGTCCTCAGTTTTGCATGACCGCATCATGCCTGGAGCGAACTCCGTGGCTTTCATGTGATATATGTAGGAGGAGAGCGACTTGGGCTTCATGGTCGCGCTTAGAACCACTAAATAAGCTACGCTCAGAGTATTGGCCGCACTCCTTTCCCCGATCTGCTCGTGGGCGCCTCCATCTTGGTGCTTCGGGGCGTCGACCGTCACAATCAAAAAATGGCAACTTCCCCAGCTTTAGTTATACGGTGTTGGAAGCTCAGGTGATATTAGAGAGTTTTTGTAGATCTTCTCCATGACTACGATAACAATACCCAATATTCCGCCGTCGCCTTTGCGCATGCGTAGTATCGTCATCGGGTATCATTAGGGAGTTTTCGTTGACCGCGTTTCCCCTCCGCTAAGGCCTCCGCAACGAAGAAGCCGGTGCTGCGCCTGCGCGCCGATGGCCTTGGCTGTAGAGTTCCGGGTATCCTAGCGGGCTGCGGGGAGCGTTGCGGGACGGCGGAACCGATCTACGACAACTCCCTATTTTAGGGTGTATCGGAGGTATTGGAACGATCTACTTAAACTCTCTATTGTTTTGCATTGTCGCGATCGG
This sequence comes from Ixodes persulcatus, assembly GCA_013358835.2. Lineage (NCBI taxonomy): Eukaryota > Metazoa > Arthropoda > Arachnida > Ixodida > Ixodidae > Ixodes > Ixodes persulcatus. The sequence continues at coordinate 94,357 of JABSTQ010009771.1, forward strand.
TTTTAAGATTTCTAGAGGACGGAAAACCTTTTCCTGAGATTTCAGATAATGCTTCAGGGAACTGGCAACCATGTTTTTAACGACGCAGGTCGTCTGCTTAGCAGCGGACGTGACGATCGAACACCTTGTGTTGGAGTGCGAGACCCTCAGCCCATGCTTTCGTGCAGACGGGTTGGCGTGGGTTGAGGTCGATGGCCAGGGACACGCATGGAGAAGGGGGGGGGGGGGGGGGGGGACCACCAAAGAAGACTCGAGCAGTAGTGGGAGTGTTCCTGGAGGATGTTGAAGACGCCAACTCGCCCGTACAAACTCCAGATGCTTCAGGCACAAGCCGGAGCCTCGGAACCCACCCACGCCGACCCAACAGTTGAAGAGCTCGGCTAGTCTTTGCTGGGCACTTGGCGGACCCAGCCGAGCTAGGTTTTAACAGGCCTCCACCGGAACCTCCGGCGAGCGGCCCCCCGTTACAAAGAGGTCGCCATTAAATCCAAATCCAAAATCCAAAGGTGACTGAAGTGTCCTTACTCTGAAGGGTAGCATATTTAGAGGCTCTAGTTACACTCGTGACGGCGTGACTAGGATCTTCGAATGTGAACGACAAGCTTGATTGTTTATGTAACAAGTACAGCGGAAGCTTAAAGCCATACCGTGTTCATAAAACAAACACCGTAAAAGTAGACAGTCTGGCATCACTCTTATTTCCGCCAATGAAAGCAGAATAATGCGCGAGAAACTGAGGGCGGGGAGACGACAAGAACCCACAGAGACGTCGAAATGCCGAGCTCTGATTGGAAGGATTAGTGGGTAAGCCTAAAGCTAGCTGCTTTTGTCTCCACTGCACTCCTCGAACGCGTTTGAATGCGAAAGCCGAACGCCGAACGCCGGCGTTCCGCGTTCTAACGGGTTCGAAGCGAGCATTCTACACAAAGACTGCTAGCTTTAGGTCTATCAACTAATCCTTCGAACCAGATGACCATCAGAGGACTTCGATCTCATTAAAACATTATGGTGCCCGTTTAGCCAATCGAGGCTTGTGACAGCCACCTTCTTGTCTGGAATTCCGGAGTTTCTCCCGTCCCAAAAATAATATTATAACCTCCCACCTCCCCCTTCCTTTACCCCCTTGAAAAAAGTTCGGCGGGCGTGCATTGCAATACAAAATCTATTTAAATGCACCAACTAACACGGAAACCGCCTGTTCTCTTTTACCTTCATCTTTGTCGTAAGACAGAGACATGCTTTGTATTGCACTGCTTTGTATTCAAACTCAAACTCAAACACAAACTCTTTATTTCTCTCCCTTTGGAGAGGGGAGACAGAGAAAAAAGCAACCCAGTTCTTGCTTGACGAGCCTCTGCCTCCCCACAGCAGCGAAAGAGGACAGCATGTACATACACATAATGTTTGTTTTTTACCATCACATTTATAGCACAGAAATAAACAACATTAGGTGAAGGAGGGGGGTGATAGGGGGAAAAGTAATCGATTTAGCCAAGTATTACAAATTCAAGTATTCAAAACAAATCAAATAATACTTTTTATGTGCAAGGGCGATTCAAAGATTATTTGCTATCCGGTTACCTTAAAACTTCTGTTTGTCGCACTGGCTTATAAATGTTTTTCGTAGTCACTGCTTCTCTTGTGACTGTGCTGTCTGTGCATGCTTGAACGTGTAACTTCTGTTCATTTGTGACTGCGGTACGAAGAAAACAATGGCTGCCCCAGCTGTGATCTGCACGAATGTTCAACAGCGTGCACTGATTCATTTTCTGTGCAGTGTGAGGGTGGGCCTGATGCTGGTATGTATCGAAGACTTTGTGCACAGTGTGAAGAAATTGTTTTGTCGCGAAGAGGTAAGCTCGAATACATACAGAAGCTCAAGGAAGGACGCGCATATCTCAGCCATGAAGAGGGAGCCAGACGCCCGCCTACATTCACGACCAATGACAAGATTGAACGTACACCTGTACCGACTCTGTGAGATAGACGAGTGACAGTAGATGATGTGGCACATCACTCGCAAATAGCTAAGGCTCTGCTGATGCAATAATTCAAAACGGATTTCGATTTGTCATGGATTGTTGGAAAATAAATTCTACAGCCAAAGTGCTAATATTGTTTTTTAATCAGCCTTGTTGTTTGTATTTTTTTCCCTTGGACAGTCAATTTTGTGAATTCAAAATGCTCTACGACAAAGTATAGATACCCAGAAATAATATTTGTGGCGCAGGCTAGCTGGAGAACGTTTAGACCTGAAAAAAAAAAAACGAGACAAGAGAAAAGGAAGGGACAAACACAACGAAGTCTCAAAACGCAGATGCAAAATTTATTCACAAGAACAGCCTCTTATATCAGTGGTCTCAAACTCATTTGAGTGTGGGGGCCAGATATCTCACACCTGAAAGGCCGAGGGCCTTCGCATGATAGGAAGGGGGGGGGGTTCGTTCAGAAGATTTTAAAGAGAACAGACCTCGTGCAATATGATTTTTGGAAACTCGCTGTGGTTTGCCAGTGACGTCTTTAGATTTGATTTGTTTATATGACTACTTTGGGCCCTGGCCAGGTGTGACCACATGAATTACGATGACACGCACCGCCAACGCGCTGGCATTATTAATAGAACAAGAAAGCAAGTACACTGTCGTTCCTGTTGCTCAATTCACTCACGAATTAACCAAGCTCAACATGTCTCTAAAAACAATGAGTTAATATGACAGTTCTTGCTTTCCTGACGATTTTTATTAGAACATTCTGAACCAATACAAAAGGGGATATTTTTTTGAAGGCGAAAATAACGAGCTCGTAGCTTTATCTTTGGCAGTTGCTCGTGCTGATTGAGAGTTCGCGCAGCCGAGATGCATCCTTCAACGAATAGCTCGCGTTTGCGGCCCAGTAGCGGAACTCCTGGGCATTACAAAAAGCTGGGAAGCCGAAAATAAAGCGAAACAAAGGGTAAAAGATCACTGATCACCTATTCACAAATGTGAATAGGTGAAAAAAGCAGAGCTACTTTTCGAGCGCAAATAAATCGACGAGATGAGGTCACTATGGCGCATGCCATTTCTAGCGCTCGGGACATGGGAACCGGGATTCGTAGTCGGTTGCCTGCGGGCCGCCTCCCAGAGAGTCGCGGGCCGCATGCGGCCCGCGGACCGCGTGTTTGAGACCCCTGTCTTATATCGACGAAAGAGAGTTTCGTCTATTTAAGAGGCTGTTCCTGTGAATAAATTTTGCAGCTGCGTTTTGAGACTTCGTTGTGTTTGTCCCTTGCTTTTTTCCCGTCTCGTTGTTTTCTTCTTTTTTTTTTTAAGTATATTGATGTCCATGCATTTTATTTTCGTCAAATGCAGGAATCCAGTTACAGAAGAAGGATTCCAAGCAATATATCGCATATACGAAAGTAAAGTGTATCGGGAATCTAATCCGATGGCGTCCACCCGTCTAGTGAAAGGAAAAGCCGGCTTACGCGCTAATTCTTCCGGGCTCAAGCGAACCTAACTCGACTTGTTGGCGATGCCGACGACGGGGCCGCATTTAACCTTGGCTCCTGATCAATAATTCTGCGGCGCTCTTGCACAGGACCTAAGCACACCTGCAACACACCCGGACCCCACACTTGGAGGAGATGGAGGTGCAACGGAGCGACGATTGTCGAGTCCACGCCGGCCGGGGCTCCGCCCACTGCCGCCATCTAGGGGCCAAAAATCTCACTGAGGACGGGAGCGAGTCGAAAGAAAAGAGGCGGGAAACTATCCGCGAAGCGTTTTTTTGGATAACTTTCAGGCCTGTATAAAGTATAACATGGCGTATTGGGATAACAAACGTTCCTTAAAAGAAAAAAAAAAAAAAGCCTTGTCTTTTTCTTTTTTTTTTTTTTTTTTTGTCCGCGTAAATAAACGATGCATCGCAGTAAAAGCCGTCAAGCAACTCGAGCTTTTCTCGCGCGTCCGACCCGTCCCGAGCCGAAGTCTCGTGTTCGCCACGTCCCGTGACAAACCGCTCTTCTCCATGCGTGCCGTATATCGCTGTGAGCAGACGGCGCTTCGCTTTCGAGTTTGAAGTTCTTTTAGGACTCTTTCAGCGACCTCAAATTCTTTGAAACGGTGTGAGGTCGAAGAGAACGCGCACTGGACCTTTGTGAGCGACGTGAGGGGCCACGTCGCGCCGGTTCTCCGTGAAATGCTGCCCCGGCGGACTCACAACCGAAACTACGGTACACAGACACCAAACACAGTTGCTTTGACCGTTTGACGATTTCCTTTTCGAAATTCGATAGGTCGTCGGGCACCTAAAAAATAGAAATTCGTCCGGTTCCCCGACCATCCTCAGTGACACATGTGTCGAGCGCTGCCATGTTTTCCGAGGGAGGATAAAAAACCAGTTGGCGATATCACTCCGGGCTCCGATTTTCGGTATTTCAAAAAGACGGGCGTAGTGCGTTCGTAATTGCTTTAAAAAACATGTTTTACGAATGCCCCTAATAAATATGATCAAAATGGCTCTTACAATGCTTCTAAATTTCATAATTAATTACGTCACAAACAAAAAGAAGCGAGGAGGTGAGAAGATTGAACGAAGGGCACCACATATTAAAAAGAGCGTGGGGAATTTTTTTTTTTTTTTTTTTGCGTTGTGGTATTTTTTTTTTTTTTAATGTCTATGATTACAACTTCTTTCATTTTAGACAAAAAAATAAATCGGACCTTTGGGGAGTCAGCGCCCTTTTAAAGGCCGGTTCTCACATGCAGCGAAGCGCTGATGTAGCGCTTCTCACGTGCCGTCAGCTACTTATTGTCTGCCATGAGCAACAGTTTTGACGGTGCGATACAAAGCTGGTGAATGCTTCGGTCAGCACGCGCTTAGCGCGAGGTCAGCGCTATGCTTGTAGCGCTCTGCTGCATGTGTGAACAGGCCTTAGAGGTGCCCTCATGAGGGTTCTGAGATTGCCTAAATATAGCAATAACTAACTTTGCTCACTCTAAGCATCCTAGAAATCTATATTTCATCACGATGCGCTGCCGATTTCCCTACAAAAAAAAAAAAAACAAAAAAAACAATCACAGCTAGAAGTTATCTCCCGCGATGGGAGGAGCATTGTGCCGGCAGCCGGAACGGCGTGCGACCGATGAAAACGCGACATGGCGTTCAGATTGCAAACGCTGTTATTACAAGATCTGTATGCTTTTGTGGATGACAATAGCAAATAAGAGTACTCGAAAAATGTAACTTTTTCGCGGAGAGCGAACATAAAAGTTCAATAATCGTTACAATAATAACGCACTATTTTTTTTTTTTTTTTTTTTTTGAGGGAGTGATGTGTTTGGTCGTGAGCTCTCGAGCGCACGCTCGCTGAGCTATTTCGTAGTCCGGGCTGTATGAGCAACGAGCCGCACGCATTCGAGATATCACTCCGCGGTGCCACCGGTCGGAGGTGCGAGGATGCTTCGCTTGCTATTGGCTGACATTAGTCCTGGTTTCGGAACATGCTCCTCCCATCGCCGGAGATGAAATCTGTGTGTTGCGACCTTTGATTGTTTTTTTTTTTCTTCTTTTTAATAGGGAAATCGGCCGCGTATCGTCTTGATATGGGGATTTCAAAGACGCTTCGAGGCAACAAAGTGAGTTATCACCATATTTAGGCGATCTCAGAAATCTCCTCCGGGCGCCTTTAATGTCACATTGGTCATTCAAACACTGTCAGGAGACTTATGCGAGGAGCAAATCGTCTGCTTCTTGCGCAGCGGTTGCGATGATGTCAAAACGCCGAGCTCTTATTGGCTGATCGAAAAACAATAGTGGGTAGACCTTGAGGCATCTAGCATTGAGGTCTACCCACTATTTCTTTCAATCAGCCAATAAGAGCTCCGCGTCGTTGTGACGTTACCGCAGCTCCCGCGCAAGAAGCAGACGACTTGCTCTCCGCGCTCCAATCATACAAGTGTCTGAAGCGAAACATGTACGAACATCCGTGAGGAGTGTACGCAGGTAATTCCGTCATAAATGTCTGCAGACAACTCTGTGTCTTGTGTATGACGTATGAGCAGTCTGCAGGCTGAATGGCAGTGGCGATAGTGCCTTTGGGAGCAGCGGACACTCTAGTGTGCAGACGGCTTGCACGCAAACAGTCCGTTCACCTTCGCAGTACACGGAGCCTGCATAGGCGACAAAATATATTCCATCTTCACCACACAGACACACTGCAAACCATTTTATTTTTACCGTTCGAGTACGTTGTCTTCCCCATCCACGCGCACGTGTTATCAGAGATGTCCCACCTCCCTTGTTCTTTCAACTTCTATTGGCCACGTGCGCGACCGAAAGCGTCGCTGTGGTCGGCCTTCCACGATTGGCCGAACGCTGACTATGACGTCAGAAAAGGATTTATCATCGAATGGAAATAAGAGGAATGAAAGAACTTTAATTTTGACGGTGTTGGCAGTGTTCCTTTGAGAGCGCAATGATTTCAAGCTTCCACCATGCTCATTACAAACACCATCGAACTTGTTGTTTGCAAGGTAATGACATCACAAGGGGGAACCATAGGAGGGCGCCACCAAAACATCTCGCCGCTAATAGCCACTGTCAAAATGAGAAGGGTAGTGCGAACGCCGCACCGCCTCCAGCACGCACTCCATGCTTGACAACGTGGTAATTCTGCGTGCTGCCCCCCGCGTGCGCGGGTGCTCGAGGTACATCAGACGCCGGAGCGTTTGTTCAAGGTACACACGAAGTTCGCGATCGAGACGGAGCAACTGAAGTTCCTCCTCACCGCCGTTCTCATTCTGCCAGCGGCCTCACCTTTCTTCACGCCCCTGCTCTCACGGAGGAACTCCCTTATTCCCGCAGGCCTCGATACAGTCTTCCAGGAACTCGAAGTGGAGGCAGTCTCGCGGACCGGTCACCGATGGAATGGCCGTGCACTTCTTCGTAGTAGGGTCGTAACGCGCAGTCGAAGTCACGTTGTGGGTCGGGTCTGGTGTCCGCGGATTGGTACAATCTGTGGAACAGGATGAGGGCGTTGTCCAAGTGTTCGGTAGTTATAAATTCCGTTTCACATCCGACTGATTCCAAGGATCTTAAACCGCTGCTGTCAACTAAACCAATCCAGCTAAACCAATCAAACGCAAAAACAAAGCGCAGGATCCTGCCGCCTTTAATGTGCGCGATTGTGTTACCCGGTGATGGAAAACTGACGACATAGAGGGGCTTAGAGCGATAAACTTGTATCCCGCTGACCAGGTAACATTGAGCCCCAACCGACTGCCGCCATGTTGCACCATTTCGACCATTTCGACCACTAGACACGTGACCATACCAAATCCCGAGGCTTTTGTGCAAAACTGAGCCGAGATCTGAATTGCGATCCCTGGAAACAAACACGATAAACTATTTTTCAATAGTGTTAGCCCCAAAGATCAGTGTCTAGCTCCGATAAGAACCCGAAATACAGTACTGCGGCTGGCGGCATCTAGCGGAGCCATTGCGAAGCTGCCCGAGGTTTTGTCGTAAAAGCACATTTCGTAATTAAAACGAACGTAGCATAACTTATCTCGTCGGTACTGTTATTAAAAAGCAATAAGAAAGTAACTGTGCGCGGTGCTTTGTTAAAATCTAGACGTAAAACTATAAGGTCACGCGTCTAGTGGTCAGAAATGTGCAACATGGCGGTGGCCGGATGAGGGTCACTTTCGGTTGCCTGTTTATCGCTCTAACGCCCTCTACCTCTTAAAAAACGCCCAAAAACGACGTGCGCTGTGACTATGCACTTTTAGCGCTGCTTCAGTGCCTCCATTGGATCCTTGGCATTTATTTATTTATTTATTTAAATACCCTCAGGGCGAATGGCATTACAGAGAAGAATGGGTTGTATTCAACAAAAAAAAAAAAAATTTGTACAATGAATAACTTAAAGGCAAAGCACATATTAGTTACGAACAATAGAAATTAGAAACAGCAGTTTTAAACAAATCATCCGCCTGGATTATGGCGATGGAGGTGGGAAGGCGGTTCCAATCCAAAGAGGTTTTGGGAATGAAAGATTGTTGAAATGTGGTTGTGCTACGTAGCGGTACATCTACTTTATGAGGATGATCAAGAAGGGATGAAACATAGAAAGGCATTGACTGTTGTTGGACTTGGAGTGAGACGGAGTATAAGGTACAAGCTTTTTTTGATCGTGAATGACGTCCTTTTCAGTCCTTGCGTTTAAATGGTCTCTAATTAACTTGGATCAATTTTAAGAACGTGAGGTAACGTGGATAGAAAGTTGAGACAGAAAGACGATTTTTTTTTTTTTCTAGGCGCCGACGCACCTAATAATTTCGTTAAAAGGGGCCTTTAGCAAAGCGTTGCCGTGCTCCGCGTACCCCGGAGCCTTTGAAGCATGCTTTTAAGCGCGCGCCCGAGTGGTACCGTGACCGCGGGGCGTGCGCATAAAAGCATGCTTCAAAGGCTCCGGTAGGTTCCAGGCTTCCTTTCTTTTCAACACTTCTCTCTCTCTCTCTCCGGTAGTGCAGTACGCGGAGCACGGCAACTCTTTGCTAAAGGTCCCTAATATAACATATGACATTTTGGGTGCCCGTGGCATTTATTTCAGTAATTTATATTCGTGTCAACAAGTTGAAAAAAGAATATTGTCTACCTTGCTGACAAGTTTCAGAGGAGGGAAGTTACCGTAGCCCACCACGAGCGCACTATTCGCGGTGAGGAGAAGCTCGCGAGGGAGGGGCGCTTGTGTTTTCCTCACTTTACCTCACTCTGGGTGGTGCACGTGCTACCTACGCGGTTAGGTTTTAATTTTCATAGTGCAGACAACCTTGGCATTGCACGTGATTGCACCAGCCAAAGAAGTTGAAGCATCCTCACACTGGGTTGTGAAAACATTCCACCAGGCGGCGACACCGAAACTTTTTCCCGCGAAGAGTCACGTGAGAGCTTAGGAAACACAGGATTGGCTTATTATATTTGCGTTTCTTGGTTCGTGATTCATTCTTTTGTCTTTTTTATTGGTTGATGCCGTACTTTCATTGGCTGCCGAACAATAAAATATCGAAGTGTCGGAGCTCACCGCAACCAGTTTTTCTTAGGTTGTCAGCGATTAGGGAGTATCGCGCAGTTCGGGTAGAATACTGTCAGCAAAAAGGCATTGTTAATTATGCAACCGTTTATTGCTATTTTAAGTTAAATAACGATGTGCATTTTATCGAGGAAATAATTTCAACGCAATGTACGCCATCTACTCATTCCAATGCGAGATTCGATAAAAATGTAAGCTTCCATATTCGATGAAAGCTTAAACAACGCGGGACATTATTATCTCTCTCCTATTGCTTCGTAATTCGCTCTTTGATGCACTAATCTGCCGATGCAGGAGTCCCATTGACCGCAGAACGATTATAAAATGTCCTACAAACGCCGCGCCCCACGTTTCTTCAGTTGTCGCTGAGTGTAGCGGATTTAACATCTTCAACACTCCGCATCACAGTGGAGTTGATTTTTTTTTTTTTTTTCTTTCAGCGAAGATTATTAGCGCATCTGGCGACAATTTTATTTTCTGTTATAACTGCTTGACAACAAGTGCAATTGCTCGTTCGATAGAAACTTCATTAGACCAACAAGCTTGTACAATTAAACGTTGGGTAGGCAACTAGAACGTCTAAAGAAATTTACCTACCTCGAGGATAACGACAATAAGGCAGAGAAGCAGCGGCTGCTGTTTCTGGAATCAAGGAGAACAAACGTGCCGATTTAATACCACGAAATGACATTGACTTTGAACGGTTCGCACTTCCTGTGACGGCAAGGTTACGGACCAACCTACTGCTGTGTGATTAATGCATCCGAAACATGAAGGTCCAAAGATACTCACTGCACACCATGAAGAAACAGAGGACACACGAAATTGTCGCCTTGGAAGCCCATAAGATATTGGCTGCCATTGTGAATTGGGCTTTAGTTCTGAGTGTTTGAACGGGGTTAATGCTCACCACAGCAATGAACATCTGTTTTATACTCTTAACTTATTCTACCTGATCTCGGTTCTACGTCCGGCACGTGGAGCTTGCAAACGGCAGTAAATGTTCCAGGTGAAAACATTTTTTTTTCTGCTATCAAATGAAGATATGGTAAAGGAAGAAGGCAGACATGTTTAACATGGATGATCGCTCTTCAGATAGTCGAGTATGATATTTTCATAAACAAACTTTACGGTGGTGGCCTTTCCTCTATGACATGAGTTATATACACCGGGTCCAACGTAGAGAGCTCGTGTTCGAAGAGCGCTGCTGCCGATTTTGTTGCTTCTTTCGTAAACATGTGGAGATTGATGATGCAAACTAAAGCCGCAATAACACTGCCCCCCCCCCCCCCCCCCCCCCTCCAAAAAAAGAAAAAAGAACGGCGTGCCGTGTTTAAGTAATGGCGGACTCGGATACTAGATGGCGCGCGCTGCAAAGGGTCTGTTCTGAAAAAGCGCCCGTTACCCCGCACAGTATACACCATTCCAACAAGTACCTTTTCTGCGCTGCCAGCTTTGTACGCTGCACTATGGGACGCGTTTCTAGCATGCGCAGTGATTTAGCATTTTTGGTCTCTGTGATAAGCGCTGGAAGGGTATATATAAAAAGAGACTGTCTGGAACATAAGAAATAAATGTTCATTTGATTTTCGTGACGCGGTCACGTTGAGAAGAGCTTTATTTGCACCATCACGTCACACGGAGTCGGCGATGACGTCCACGTGCGACCTTTCCAAGAACCGACCCGCGCGTGCCGTTCACTTTTTGGTGTTCTCGCAGGCCTCCTTGCAGCTCTTCAAGCTTGCGAACTGCTGACAATCGTGCGGTCCGGTCACTCTCCTGATCCTCTCACACCTCCTCGTAGTCGGGTTGTAACGAGTATTCGCCGTCACGATGTGGGTCGTGTCCGGTGGACCTGGATTAGTACAAGCTGCAAAGACAAGAAAAAATAATATTAAAAAATATATATAATAATTGGAGTTTACAGAGGTTTGTGTAATGCACTGCAGTCATGGACAGCTTAAAGCCGTAGTTATGGTGCCCACACATCGTACAAAAAGCACGGTTTTCGCAGCAGACATGATGCAAGAATTGTCTGCACACACGCCTCAAGCCCGTTCAAAGCTTCTTGGTACGTGTACTTGGAACATGTCTGACGAAGTTTTTTGTATGGTCTATAGGACGGGGCCGTCATGCAGGGAAGAAACATGCTTCAGACAGTGTCTGGAGGTTGTCTTTTTTATGACGTATTCACAGTTTGACCGCAGCTCCCAGGACGTAGACTGTTATGATCACGCTGCTTGGGAAAGAATAAAAGAAAGAAAACAGAGAAGCCCGAGAAGAGAAGTGCGTGAGCGGGGTAAGGCACGCGGACGGGTTCGAGGAAGGACCAGCCAAGCCTCAACCAGCCGGACGTCGCAGTGTCGTTGGGCCTTCCGTCGTCACGGCGCCGACCCGTCCAAGGGGTTCACGCTTCGCACGAGGGGTACCGCGGGCACGATGACGTCTGCTCCTAGCCTCAGAAAGCTGCTCTAAGCCCGGGCAGCGTGACCATCATCTGGCTCCTGCTACTTCCTCAATCGTATTCTGGCGCCTTCGTGTTGGCAGCCGAGAACCCTGACTCGAACCCCACTACGCCACTTCGCACTGAAGTACGAGCGACTTCTCTTCCATCCTGGCAAGTTCGGCAGCAGTTGTATACGCCAAGCCTCAAGGTTGACGGATGCGTATGAGCCAACCGAACTGACTGAAGAACAGACTTGTTACTCTTCCTATGGCGCATTGTGCATATTGTTGTATACGTAGTTTTCAATCCCAATTTCAATGTACAGGGTGTCACAAAAGAAAATTTACAGGGTTTTTATTTCCGCAAAAATAAACTAGGCATCGCCGAACGCTCATTCTTCGCCCAAAGGTAGCGCTAGAGGTCACAACCAGATGCCAAAGTTTCAGCCCGATCCGATAACTTAATAAAAAGTTATAAGTGATTTTCTGAAAATTTCAATGGAAAAATGGCGGCCGACGGAGTTTTCGAACACATGGGCTCTATGGCACCAGAAACCGAAAACGGGCGAAAATGGGCTCCATTTTCCCATTGAAATTTTCAGAAAATCACTTATAAGTTTTGATTAAGTTATCAGATCGGGCTGAAACTTTGGCATCTGGTTGTGACCTCTAGAGCTACCTTCGCGCGGAGAACGAGCGTTCGGCGATGCCTAGTTTATTTTTGCGGAAATAAAAACCCTGTAAATTTTCTTTTGTGACACCCTGTAGAGTGAATGTTTTCCAAACACACCAAGTGTCTGATCTCATTTGCTTAAGCACATAAAAAACACAAAAAAAGAAAACGAACCTCGTCGCAAAGCCTGTGCCGCAATGTTATTGACTGCGCAGCGATAACAAAATTCTCGGAAATTTCCACGCTCTGAATTTCCTAAGTTGTCAAATAACTATATTGAACAACTAATCAGTTCTGTGTGAATCCACACTAGTCACAGCGATATATCTACGACATTGCATCGAACCCTAATGTATCATCTTGCGTCTTGCTGTAAACATGCGATGATCTTATGACCACCCTGTGATGGCGTTATCATTAATGTGTGCGAACCTTGTGACACCCCTGAATGTGAGCATCAACTATTTTTTAGGAACACAGCGAGGTACGCTTTGTGGTCCGTAAAGTATGCGTGGCGAAGAGCGTGCGGGGAGACTCGGACGGCAGGATGCGACGACACCTCAACTGCGGCCACCTAGCGGGCGCTGCGCGAGGCTCCTGTGCGCAACTATCCTCAACACATGCGGTTTATTAGGCATCGCGTTGAAGCAGCTGGATTGACTCTGTGGTAGGTCGCTCGCCTTACAATCACCGGACAAAGTATCGAATCCTCAGAAAAACCGCGTCGGGTTTTTTGGGGGATTTTTATGTTGCAAGCTCTTGACGGACCGCCACTCGGGAAGAGCCCATAACAGCTATCACTCTAAAGTACCGGTAACCAATGCATCGATTACCTTTTGCCCCTGAACCCCGCAATCCTGGGATGGAATGTTCACCGTTCACTAAATTAGCTAATTGAACAAGCGGAGTTTAGATAAACGCACAGTGACCAAAAAACAACGCGAGCCTACCTTGAGGATAGGGGCAGACGTGCTGTGGACCGGCCTCCGCAATTTCTGTAATCAAGGAGTACAATTGCATCATAAATCAGTACAGAATGTTAATGAATATTATTTAAGTATTCGAAGTCACCTGTCGATTCCTCGAATAGTCACGCTTAATTGGGGGATAGAGCCAAAACTCTACAAAAAGAAAAAAAGGTTTGGGAATTCACTTTCCGGCAGAACACTCAGAGAGCCAATCACTGCGAGAAATAGTGGAATCGTAGTGAATGATGAAGTTCAGTATAGCATGAGATCTAAAAAAAAATTCTATGTAAACCGAGACAATGAGCAAGTGAAACGTCATGCGCAGTGTCCCTGCACACATCGCATTTTTTGGTCTAACTGTATTCTGAGCTTCGTCGTTCGCTGTGATCCTGCAGTCGTTCGCCGTGATTGGCTGTCACCGTGTTCTGTTGGAAAGTGAACTCACGGACTCTTTGTTTAGAGTGTAAGATTAATCCCATCTATACAGGCAATAGTAATCTCTAACTTTGTATGTATTCGCAAAAGTACTTGGAGCGAGGGTTACCCATCCTCTCCCATAAATGACCCCGCCATCCAGTTTGAGTAATGTTCGATTAAATTTCGATTGAGTAATTTAAAATGGTTTAGGGATAAGCGTTTCTACTTGATGACCACTCAAGAATGCTGCACTTGGCTGAAAGCATGATAAATTTGAATATTACCTTTGAGTCTAGCAGGACGATGTTAAATGTTCTGAAATACGATCTGCCGGCTTCGAGTTTCAATGATTCCATCTGCTACAGCAACGGGAGCGGCCTTTTTTATTGAGAAAGACGACCATTTAAATTGTCTTCCTGCCATCTAATGTTACTAAATGTGACAAATATGAGCAGCAGTGTGACTTCCACTGGCCTTATATTTTTTTTTTTTTTTTTAAAGACCGTAGCCAAGAACACAAACCGAGCAACCTTATGTTGTACCGCAGCGACGGCTAGAAGCGCGAGCTCATGGCGTCGGCAGCTGCCCCTAATGCACGAGAGCTTGTGCCGCCGAGATCTGCCCCAGAGCAAGGAGCTCGCGCTTGTAACCTTTCCTGCGGTACATCATAAGGTGAAATAGAGTATAGTCGTTCAGAAATATAGACGTGAATAACTTCGTAAGACACCGCGAACATCTTGCTCCAGGCGCGTGCAAATTGTCTGATAGTAACGCCTACAGCCACAAAATAAGCTATACGCTTAAAAGTAACGACACTTGGGGCTTAGAGTCATTGTTGCCAGTTACCCGAAGCTTTATCTGCAAACGCAAAAAGCGCCTCTTTCGTCCTCCATAAATTTTCAAAACAGTCCACGACGTCGATATCATCTGAGCTTCCTGACGCGGTGTCTCAAACTCAGGGAATCGCATCTTCGAATCGAAACGGTCGCCAGTTGCGCTCGCTCACACTGAGCACCGAAATGGCGGTTCGTGCACAAGAAGAAAAAAACAACAACAGGGGAATGGATCTCCGATACTCTAATCGTAGCTTAGTTGGTGGCTACAGTCAAGCCATGCTTAGGAGTGCCCACATTTGCCAGACTGGCACCCAAATCAATCATTTTAAATTCACGGTTGCCATACTAGTTCTCAAACCGTGGCCGCTTGAGAAACGTCTATATGAGACCGGAATGTAGGTCGAAATATACTTACTACACACCAGGATGAAACTGAGTACCAGCAGAATCATCGCCTTGGTGGAGCACGCTTGCTTCGCTGCCATTGTCTTGAGCTTCTCGTTCGACAACCAACGAAGAGGAGAGATACTCAGTGCTCCAATGAGAAGGTATTTTTATACTATACCAACTGTAACTAATGTGCGCCCTACGTGATTTACTGTAAATAAGGCTGAGAGCGGTAATAAAAAAGTAACTGAGGTGGATGACAGACATAATTTGTTTCTTTCTTGATCTGCATGAAGAGCGAAGGCCTGCTTGACGTGAGCCATCACACTTGGACCCCGGAGCCTAGAGCGTAAGGATTTCATAGGCAGATTTAATGGTGACCGTTCCTCGCCGTCGCAAGTTATTCAACGGATTCAGGGGGGATCTAAACAGGTCACGTTTTCAAAAAGCGCTGCCGTCGACTTGTCTGCCTTCACGCCGATGCGAGAATATTTATTTCACCGCTGATTTTGCAGTCTAGACCATGAAACAAGCAACTCGTAACAAAACAAGCAACAAAACAGATAATTTTACCGCTAATAGGAAATTATACTAGACCCAAAGTTTTTGGGATAAAAGTATATTTTTGACTGGCAATTTAGGACTCTGAAATCCCCTAATACTAAGGTATATGACCGAAACTCGACTTTCTTTGGCCAGATCGGGCTAGTTTTAACCCTAAATTGACAAACAAGTGCCGGAGTTATGCTTCATCATGGTCTGTTCGTTTGTCACCTGGCTTCTGTGAACCTCAGTCTCTGAGGAAGAGCCAGAATTACGGCTCCATTCTGGTTCTTCGGTTTTCACTGGCAACTTTGGGCCTAAATTGCTAAACGTGTGCCAGGATTAGGCTTCACTCCTGGTTGATCAGTGGATACGTTGCATCTTTTTTTCATGCCCGGCAATATAGCTGGCAAACAAGCGAAAAGTCGTAAAAATCAAGCAAAAAATACTTCTCCACTGACTTCGGCACTGCCTTGGTACAAAACCTTATTAGGCCCAAGCTATGTTCCTATAAGATTGCCAAATCTTGGGCCAAGTTAGTCGTTCCTCTGGCGCCCTGCCTAGGGTCTGTCTTCTGAACCGACGCGTGTTTAAAGTGCGATTCGCCATTTAGGGGAAAACATCGCGCGCAAACGTATTTCATTTCATTTATTTAGCTCAAAGACATCCTTACGGATGCAATACATGAGCGAGGATTTTACAATGGAGGAAAAAGCACACCATAAAAAATAACTCTATAAAAAAAAGAACGACAGAGTAACAAAGTTCACATTATCTGGTTCAAACATGGTACCACATCACCATTCACATTCAAGCATAATCAAGATGCAAATTTTTAAGTACCAAAGTCAAAAAGCCTATGGTAAATCTAAGGGAAATCCGTGAAGAACAATTTATTTATTTATTATTTATTTATTTATTTTACCCTCAGGGCGTGAGCATTACAGAGGGGGAAGTGGCTGCATGAGATATTGAAAAAACACAGACACAGATACACAGGAAATACGATCAGTGTAAATTAGAAAAAAATACATTCCAAGGCTTTATTAAAAGGTCGTGATCTATGATCGAGACTACGGGTGCAGCCAGGTGGTTCCAGTCAAAGGATGGAGACGGTATGAAGGAATGGTGAAAGACGTTGGTGCGAGCGTATGGGATGCCAACTTTGTGTTGATGGTCAAGTCTAGGTGAAACGTAAAGAGGAGGTATAATTAGATTACTACGCAGCGTCTCATTTGTGAAATAAATTTTAGGAAACAACTTAGACAGGCTACTTTTCTACGAGTTGATACTTCAGGAGAGAAAGATTAGACTTCATAGTGCTTACGCTGGCTGTCCGATGGTAATTTGAAAATATAAATCTAACAGAACGAGTTTGGACGGCTTCAATCATATCAATTAGTACAGACTGACCAGGGTCCCAAACAGAAGATGCACATTCAAGCTTTGATCGTACAATAGTTTTATAAAGAATTAGCTTCAAAGACTGGGGTGCTAAAAAAAATTCCTTTTAAGAAAACCTAGCATGCGATTAGCGTTGTTAATGATGTAGTTAATATGAGTCCTCCATGATAAATCAGATGTAATATGAACTCCTAAATACTTATAGGCCGTAACAAATTCAAGGGAATGGTTATTTAGCTTATAATGGGGCTGAGATGAAGTACAACGGGACACTCTCATAACCTACATTTGCTAGAATTTAGTACCATGGACAACGAGTCGCACCAGTTGGAAACAGAGTTAATATCGTTTTGTAGTAGGTTAGAATCAGAATCATGAGTAATTTCTCGATAAATAACGCAGTCATCAGCAAATAAAGACATTTTTGAGGATACATGAGAGGGTAGATCGTTAATGTATATAAGGAATAATAACGGACCGAGCACAGAACCTTGAGGAACGCCTGATGTTACTGATACCATAGCAGAGCTTGTGTCATTCACGTTGACAAATTGTTTACGGTTCGTTAGAAATGAATGTATCCACGTGAGTACCGCCGGATCAATATTTAGTTTACTAAGCTTGGACAAGAGTAAGGTATGGGGCACTTTATCAAAGGCTTTAGAGAAGTCTAGAAATACGCAATCTACTTCGGAGCAAACGTCAACGATAGAATGAAGGTCATGTGTGAATGACACAAGTTGTGTTTGGCATGAGAATGTCTTTCGAAAGCCGTGTTGAAAGGGACAAAAAAAGGTATTTGATTCTAGAAAATTTACTATGTTAGAGTAATAATATGCTCTAAAAGTTTGCTTGTGACACTGGTCAATAAAATTGGGCGAAAGTTTCGAGGGTTGAATTTATCACCTCCTTTGTGAACTGGGACCACCTTGGCTACCCTCCAGTCGTCTGGCAAGATACCTTGTTCTCAGGATTGAGAAAATATGGCTCGCAAGAAAATGGAGGAGTATATTCTAGTATTCTTCAAAAACTTGGAGTTTATACAGTCTATACCACATGATGAGGATAGTTTAAGGGAATCGATTATGTTCACAATGCCTTCAGGACTAATTGATATGGGGTACATGGGGAGGTAGTCATAGGACATGTATGTTTGATCATTACTTATAGGGAGGTCAGAAAAACAGCTGACAAAAATAGCATTGAGTTCATTGGCACACTCTTCACAAGAAATAGGGCTACCATCATCGGCTCTGAGCTGTACAACTGTATTACTTTTCTCTTTCGTGGTGTTCCAGAACTGGCGGGGGTTATGCGGAGGGAAAGTTCGTCTGCTTCTTGCGCAGGGGGTAGCGGTGACGTCAGAACGCCGAGCCCTGATTGGCTGATCGCGACCCCCCTATCTGAGCGTCGTCTGCTCCTTTGCAACGTCGTCTGCTCGCAACGTCGTCTGCGTCTGTCTTACCTTTCCTGCGACTTTCGGAAGTCCAGAGGCCAGATTCACAAAACCATCTTACGCCAAAAGAGTGCGTAAGACAAAACGTGAGAACAAATTCGTATTCACAAACGAAATTATCGTAAGTTTTGCTCAGGTTACGACGGAATCCTACGACGATCAACTCAGCATGGCGGACAGCGTCGCTCAGTTACTTGGTCGCGACGATCAACGGACGCTTATTTTTGTACGTGCTCTTCCCACGCGTCCCGACTACAAGCAGCAAGAAAAAAAAAAGTAAAAAGTACTTGAAATAAACCACGACGAACAAGAACGCTGGATCCACAAACACTCGGGAAGTGCCCCGACGGCCACGATTCCACCGACCCCGAGTAAGCGAGCTCGGCAGATAGGCCTAGCAGGCACAGCGGTGCTCCGACGGTCCTTGGCCAAGACCGTCTGCCCACGACCAGCTGGCGCGCTGAATGGAATATGCCCGCGCGACCCTTGTGAACCCTTCAATCTCTTCCTCTTGTCATCTCCTTCTTTTCCGAGGCAGCGGTGACTCTCGCCGGTGAAAAAGCGGTGAATCTCCGACAGACGCAGGAAAGGTAAAGCAGCCATCGCTTTGACTAGCAGACGTAAAGCAGACGATGTTAACTGCGCCGACCCGCCGACGCCGTTAAAGAGTGAGGAGTCTCGCCACACACGGAAGGAGGGAAAAAGTATTTGGGAGGGAACTTGCGGACACTAACACGCTCACTCTCGGTTCTTAGCAAACAAACCTCGGCGCCTCGGGACACCTCGCCAGTGAGTCCTTTGACTTCTCTTCTTGATGCGCGTCTGCTAGTTGTTAAAAACAACGTACCGCTCGATTTATTTCGTCTGCCCTCTCTGAAAGGCGAAGTCGAGCTCGCTCGTAAAGACCTGCACTTCCGAAAGTCGCAGGAAAGGTATGACAGACGCAGACGACGTTGCGAGCAGACGACGTTGCAAAGGAGCAGACGACGCTCAGATAGGGGGTCGCGATCAGCCAATCAGGGCTCGGCATTCTGACGTCACCGCTACTTCCTTTCTCATGCGCAGAAGACGAAAATGAGCCCACTTGCGAGGCGTATTAATTAGCACAGATGGTAATGTACAATTAAAGTAAGTACTTTTCGCACTACACACAGCTGTCATGCACAAATCAGCAGAGACATGGTATGCGTCCCATCGGTGAGCTGTGGGATCACGCTTAGCGGCACGCAAAAAAGGCTTTTTCTTGTTCCTAAGTCTCCCGATTGTTCTAATAAACCATGGTGCATTTGAGTTCGAGTATTTTCTTTTGAGTGGGATGTGCGACTCAAGGAGCTCATTTACTTTTAATTTGAATACATTCCAATTTTCGTTAACAGAACGCCTGAAAAAACCACGTAAAAAAGTGTCTACAAACAATGCCAATTCACTATTAATAGCATTGAAGTCTGCTTTACTATAATCCCCAATTGTTTTAATAGTATTGGAAGTAGCTCGCAAAGGTATATTTAAATCAATATGTAGCAAGCAGTGGTCACTCAATCCAGGCAGGTACAAAATAGATGATACTAAGTCTGGACATGTCGTCAACACAAGATCTAAAATATTTCCGGAGGTAGAAGTAATTCGTGTAGGTTGATCAACTAGTTGAGAAAGATTGAACTCAGAACATCAATTAATGAAGTCGTTCTTTTCTGATGAAAATGGGTGTACAGTAGGCGGCGTAGTAGACCACGTAATACTAGGAAAATTGAAATCACCGAGGAGAACAATTTGTGACGTAGGAAACCGACTAACGATTGCAGTAACCGAATCATGCAAATGTTCACAAAAGGAAGACGAAGCGTTGGGTGGCCGATAGCACACACCCAAAATTAATTGCTTGTAGTTTACAGTTACGCTGACCCAAAGCATTTCTAAGTCAGTTAAAACATCGACAACGTTTGAGACTATACCATCGACCACAGCAATAAGAACTCCACCACCCGTTCTTTCACCTCGATCCTGCCGATATACGTTAAATTTCTTACCGCACGTAAATATTTCACTGCTCCAAACATTACAAGACAGCCATGTTTCAGTTAACACAATAATTTCGCAATCAGAGGACTCAATAATTGAACTAAGATCATCCCGGCAACGCATGACGCTTCGAATGTTGCAAAAGAGTAAAGGAACATTACGTGCCTTGAGGCAGCGCCTTGAACCAATCCCCCAAAAATCCTATCCGGATAGAAACAAATATCGCGTCAGAAATTAACGTTGGCTGATCTACACATAGCACAACATTATTGGCCACGCTCAATGAATCTGAGTTTTGGAGTACATATAAAAAACATTTGTTCACACTTCTTTTTAAACAACACCTCATCTTGTTGGGCTGTAACAGATTCAGGTAGGGTGTTCCAGTCGGAAATGCACTATAACAACGGGGATGAAGAAAAAAGATTAGTACGAGCTGTATAAGGTTCCACTTTTTGTGCGTTATCAATTCTGGCTGAGATATGAACTGCGGGTCTACAGAACGACTGTTTGAAGGGAGAAGCACTGTAATAAAGACGAAAAAAACATAAACGAGAAATCTTTCTTTGCATCTCTAGAGAAGATAAACCGATATTTTGTTTCATGCACGTAACGCTGGTATGACACGAATAAAATTCCAGAGATGAATCGCGCGGCTTTGTTTTGCAGCGCTTCAAGACTTTTGACTAGGTAATTTTGATGCGGATCTCAGATTATATTTGCGTATTCAAGCTTGAATAGAACGATAGCTTTATAGGCAAGCAGACGCGTACCCTGGGGTGCCTGGTGCAATGTACGCCTTAGAAAGCCAAGTTTCTTTGATGGGCTCTGTATGACATGATTGATGTGTTCGTTCCAAGTTAAATTATGCGTAATGAGAATACCTAAATATTTATATGACGTGGTAACTTCAAGAGAAAGAAGGTTGTATTGGATCGATTTCACATCTGACTTTTTGGTGACTGTCATTTGTCGGCATTTTGTAGTACTGATGTTGAGTTGCCATTCCACACACCATGCGCCACTTTTGTCCAGGTCAACCTGTAGGGCGAGACTATCATTGAAGTTGGCTATTTTACGATATAACACACAGTCGTCCGCAAACAACCTGATGGTGGACCTTAAGGTTGATGGGAGCTCGTTGATGTATATCAGGAATAGGAGGGGTCCTATAACGCTACCCTGTGGGACACCTGATGTGAAGGGACATTGGGATAAAAGGGTGTTATTTAACCTCACTGACTGTGTTCTGCCACGTAAAAAGGCTGCTACCCAGTCTACAATCAAAGGGTCTATTTGAAGGTGCGAAAGCTTTAGTAGTAAACGACAATGCGGAACTGTATCGAAAGCCTTCGCGAAGTAGATGACGATGACGTCAGTCTCGGAGCCAGCATGGGTGTTGAAGTGCAGACCAGTGATAAAATCGAAGAGCTGAGTATTACATGAGTAGTTTTTCTTTTTTTTTGAAACCATGCTGATTCGGAAAACTGTAGTTAGTCCTGTCGAGGTGATCCGTGATAGCTGAAACATTGACATGTTCCATCACTTGGCATGGGACGCTCGTAAGAGATATAGGACGGTAGTTGGAGGGGTCGGATTTTATACCCGATTTGAAAATTGGTTGAACGATAGCGAAATTTCAATCTGTTGGGACGATACCTGTGTCAAGACTTTACTGAAAAAGTAGAGAGAAAAGAACCGAAGCGGAACTATTTACCATTTTTAGTATTTTTGAAGATATTCCATCATCACCGGCAGCACAGTGGCACGGGAGCTTATCCATAATTTTGGTTATGCCGCTGCTTGTAAATGAAAGTGGAGACATGCGGAAAAAGTGGAACCGTGGCGGCGAAGGAAGAGGGAACGTCTCCTGCGTGAATACTGTCGAAAAAAAAGCTGTTCAGTATGTGTCCCGCATCACTGTCGCATAGGCAGTTACCCTCCTGGTTTGTAAACAGTGAAATACATCGGGTTTCACTAGAATTTACAATTTTCCGAAATTTGCGGGGATCCTTCATTAAAACCTGTGACAATTTATCTCCGAAAAAATCTTTTTTCGCTTTTTTATTTCTTTTTTGATGTTGTTTGACCAAAGATTATGTTCAGACAAGTCACCGTCCCTGTTAGTTCTTTTTGCACTCTAAAAGAGCCTTTTCTTTTTGTTTAACATCCGCTTTAAAGCATTTGTGAACCATGGCGATTGCGAGTTTGATCCAACAGTAATTGTTGGTATATTGATTGACACTAATTTGTGAAGTTTATGTTTAATTAGAGTCCAGTTTTCTTCGACTGAACGACTTAGATAATGGTGTGTGAAATCTTGTAGAGCAAGATCCAGCGACAAATTCATAGCATCAATATTCGCCCTGGCATATAGTTAAAAATCTGCTTGCGATTATTTTCTCGGTTTTCAAGAGAAAATGTTGTTTGAACGTGGACAATTGCATGATCGCTAATGAAGTCGAGAACATTTGTGGCGCTTACATGGTTCCTATTGTTAACAAGAAATAGATCTAAACTCGCGTAGGGGAGATCACAATTTGGTGCAATCCGAAACAGCCTACCAAGGCAAGAAAATCATTGCACTGAGCGGGATTTGAACACTGCGTGGACGGGCTGAGAGTCAGCCAGTCAATTCCGGAGAAATTAAAATCACCTGCTAATATTAGATTATCATTAGATTATCTAAAGGGCTATACATGGCGTCATGAAAGTCACTTATATTTGAATTTGGCGGCCGAAAACAAACACTAATTAATAACCTACGATAACCCAGCTGAAGACGTACCCACATAGTTTTGAGCAAGGAGTCGGAAGATATTACTGAACATTTTAGATGGGACTTTATAGCAATAAGTACACCGCCACCCCTTGCACTAAGGCGATCTTTTCGGTATATATTCTATACTCTTTGCTCAATGTCAGCTCCTTATCGTCTACGCATGATGAAAACTACGTTTCACTTCCTTTGATAACGTCCGGTTCGCAAGAGGCGGTGATGCATTCAAATTCTACCTGTTCAGAAAGCAGGCTACGAAAATTTACCACAAAAAAAGACAGAGTGTTCAACAGAAGATTTGCGCACATTCCCGGGTCGTCAGTCATCTGCACGGTTAAGTTCACGTGGCCTTTGAATGGGAATGACGTTTTCAGCAACACTGTCATACACGCATATTTCACTGCCGGCATGTAATTCATCAAATGACAGCTTGTATCCAACATGCTGCTCCCTAAACTCCAACAGCTTCTTTCGCTCGAAACGCACTTTTGGAGAAAAGTCCTCCGAAATCTACACCCTGGATGACAAATATTTTTAGTTTTGATGCATTCCGGAGTACGTTATCTTTGGTTTTAAAACTGAGGAATCTGACAATAATGGGACGGTTTGAACCGACACGTTTTGGCCCAAGACGATGCGCTCTTTCGATTTCGCCAACGTTTGGCGTGAGCTTATCTTTGATGAAATTTGATACCAGTTGTTCGATGTCATTCCAGGTCTTATTTTCGCGTTCAGGCAAACCGTCCAAGATCAGATTGTTCCTGCGCATCTGGCCATTTATGTCGTCCAAAGTGTCCTTTAATACAGAGAGGTACTCATGCGCACTCGCAGACTCCCGCTCCACAAGATCAAGCGTTGCAGTGACACAAGCCAAATTTTTTTTATTTGCCCGATTTCAGTAACTCTGGCCTCTATACTAGCCACACGGCTGTCCTGGTCGGCAATGCCCTTAGTAATTTCATTTAGCTTGCCGATACTTTCCCTCTGGTTTTGGTTGCTGGCTGCTATTAGGCTATCAATAGCTTCTTGCAGTTTGTCTATTTTTTCGCGTTGTTTGTAGGCTCGGGGCCGGGTTTAGCTCAACGTCGCCGGCTGACGTAAGTAACAGGAAAAGAACTGTAAGAACAGCAAAGAGTTTGAAGTGGCTGAACATTCCAGAACAGGAGATATTCAACTTCTTCGGCGGTAACTGACAAGACTTTCTTCTCGAGGATATTGGAAACGTTCTGATACGAATTCGGTAGGCTGCGACGTCAACACAGATTGGTACACACTGGTGGGATTTGCAGCCAAAAGGAAACTTAAAATGTATTACAAATACTGAAGTGTACGTGCACCTGCGAGAGATAATTCACACGTTTAGTGCTCTGGCACACTTGGCTGCAAATCCCGAGGCGATGCTTGTACCGATCTTTTTTGTAGTCCTCTGATGTGGTTTCGTGTTGATCACGTGTTGACCAGCTGTCTTGACGATGACCGCCACCGGGGCTCCGCGCTTAAGTGGTGATTCTTGAATTCACGAAGTGCGTGACAGGCAGAACGCTGTCTAGAGGGAGACAGCACTTCCCGCGCAAGAATAGCCGGGGTTCCTGCGAGAGATTATTAACATGTTTAGTGCTCTGGCACACTTGGCTGCAAATCCCGAGGCGATGCTTGTGCCGATCTTTCTTCTAGTCCTCTGATGTGGTCACGTGTTGATGACGTGTTGGCCGGCTGTCTTGACGATGACGGCCGCCGGCGCTCCGCGCTTAAGTGGTGATTCTTGAATTCACGAAGTGCGTGACAGTCAGAACGCTGTCTAGAGGGAGACAGCACTTTCCGCGCAAGAATAGCCGGGGTTCCTGCGAGAGATTATTGACACGCTTAGTGCTCTGGCACACTTGGCTGCAAATTCCCTGTGTCAATAGGATGTTAACAATGAAATCTTATGATAACTTACAGCGCGACTGGGACAAGGACAGACAGAGGAGAAAAGAGAGGTTTCTTGTCAGTTGCTAGTTCAGCGCTTGTCCTGTGTTTTCTCCTCTGTCTGTCCTTGTCCCAGTCGCGCTGTAAGTTATGATGAACTCTTACCAACTGGCCCAATTGTCCATTTTGCTAGATCTTATGAGATCGCGATAACGCACTCTGAACCATGCGTGCTAGGTCGATCCTGTGCCTTTCTGTAGTTTTGTCCACATTTACGGCTATGGACCTTGAAGAAGAGAGAATAAGCATTTATTGAAAAGAAAACAGCGAGGTCAGCCAGCGCTTTGTGCCTGCTTGCTACTCTGTAAGGACCATGAAGAGAAAACACCTTCTACACACCAAGATATGTTACGCCCTTAAAGGTGTCGAGAGGTGTTACAGAGCCTTACATCCATGGCTACACCCTTTCAGTGCCTCTATTGTGAGTAGTAAATCGTTTTTAACCATAATATAGGTGGCTGATGCAAGAAACACCATTCATTTTTTAGGGCTCTTGTAGCACTGACACCCGCTTCAAACCGCGTGTTTACCGGCGATGTCGGATAATTATTACCTGCAACAATGCGTTTAATTTGGAGATACATTCCTTGAACATTCTCTACGTGAATGGCCAGCTTTCTGGGACACCCTGTCTTAGTTCCCAATTCTCACGACACGTGGCGTATTAACCTTGAGCAACCTAGAGTTCCTGTATAGGCTCCCTACGGGAGCCAGAGTTGCGCGTTTGATTCCACGAGCCGCGTGCCGCCCTCGCCGCTATTCGCCGAGATCCGATCACGTGAGGAGCCGTATCAAGTGTCGTGCAGCAAAGTAGACGTTGCACGCGCCCCGCCGAACATTCCCCTGCTTTTGAGCGCGCCGCGCGCCTCGAATGCGTGGCGCTGCTATTCGCCGAATTCAGTCACGTGAGGAGCTGAATCCACATGCCATGCATGAACGCGCAACTCTGGCTCCCGTAGGGAGCCTATACAGGAACTCTAGAGCAACCTAAAGCCCCTCTACCCTGGGAAAAGTGGCGCCATTCATTGTTGTAGAAATGCTCGAGGCAAGTGCCGCGCGCAACTTCTGGGAAATTCATGGCGTCTGAAATCTAGCTCAGTGCTGCGCTGTGCCGCCATATTTTCTTTTTCTTTTCCGCCCACTCCTTTTTTTATGCCATTTGAAGCGCGCGCAATCTGGTGTCACTCAGCTCGGGCGCGTAGCTTTAGCAAATGCATAGACTCCATTTTACCACCCAAGTCACGCACCGAGTGCGCGAGAGCGTCACGCGCTGGCACATTCAGGGCAACAATGGATGTCTTCACCCACAGACGACAGACATGTGGCACCCTAGAGCAAGATATACGGAGAATTCGAAGCGCGCGACCGCTATCTGAACCTCCTCTCCTGTGCATCTCTCCGGCTTCCCACCTTTTCACCGTTTGCGTCTGGCCAAATACTTCACTAGAGGGAATACATTCCACTCCGCTCATTTGCATTAGACAGAACGCCTACAGCGCCGAATCCAGCCCTGACAGAGGGGAGGTCCGCGCCGAGTCTTCTTTTTTTTTTTTTGGCATATAAGCTATCATCATTATCAGTCACAGACATTTTACGACTACGCGCTATGCTACGCCGGCGGTCGGTGCGCGAGTGCAAGCCAGTGTCTCGAGGTGTGAAACAACGTCAAATATGTTGCGTGGCGTTTTCGTTTATTACTTTTTCGAAACGATGCACACGATATACCCCGAGTTTCAGCAAACATTAGATTGATTTAGGTTTCTGAATTTGGCTTTTAGAAACAAAAAAGGTTCCCCAATTGTGTGTATTTTGCCGTTTTGCGTTCAAGAGACAATCTGTTATTTTCTATATTGCGTATGTTATTTCAGTGATGTGCGCCACCAGTATGGTGCAGTTTTGGAATTTGTATCCTCTAAATGCGGAAACACTATTGTTCTTTCTTTTAAGGCGCTACCGGCTGTTGGTCAGCAAAGCATTTTGTCTTTAGTCCTTTGTTTTTAGTCTTTATTTATTTGGCTCTGGAGAGCCGCGGCACCGCGGAAAGGCAGCAGCCCGTTCCATGGAGGCCCGCGGTGCCGCGTCTAGTGAATATGATAATGTGATCAGTATATACAAGCATGATGACGACGACATAGATTGTTGGTATTGGGGAGGATGGCAGTCCGATTCGCAGAAGTCCAGATTTCGTAGAGGTGGGTTGGACGGGTCAGCAGCGAGCCATGGGGATCTGGAAAAGACGTTCGATCGGTGCATGAAGGAGCCCCAGGAACATGATTGCGCTGTTGCTCACTGGGGTCCACTGGGGTCAAAGCATCAGGCTCCAAAGTAGCCTGCAGTCAAAGTAGAAGCTGCCGCTTCCGAGGAACCAGGGCTCAGATTGAGTCACCGCCTTCGCCCGGTGTGTCATCCGTTCAACGTCGTCGTCGTTGTGTTCTTTATTTATACGCGTATATATGTATAAATAAAATAAGATAGATAAAAAGACACACAATCAAACGTCCAGCGGCGCGCCGTTCTAGTTATATTTCTAGTTATTTCTAGTTATACAGGCTTGAAAGAATTTTGTCCAGTTTGTGTTTGTAACCGAGCTAAAACTTTACGTACACAGGCAAATTCAAAGCAAAATATATACAACGCAAGTGTTTCTGATCCTACATAACAATTGCTTATATTTGAAATCCAGGGCAAAACTTTTGATTGTAAACATCGAATAGTCATATTATAACCGCCACATTCTTAGTCAATATGCTGTCACAAACGCATCGTAGAACTCTTTTTTCGACAAGCCTATGTAAAGGCAGCTTGGCCGCAAGCTTCTTAGTGCACGGCGGAGTGCTAACTTTACAGGGGCAAAAAGCGGGCCGAATTTGAAAGTCTCGAGGAATAAAAAGTATTAATTAAACTACCAAAATTTTAACTGCGGTGTGTGCTATGAGTAGGCAGCTATTAGATTCCTCGGGAACTTTACGAGTCTTCATTTCAGTGAGAAGAAATTTAAAATTTTGTCAAAGTGGCCCATAGGACCCAATGCAACAATATTATATCGGGCCCAGGAATAAAAAGTATACAATCCTGAGGTTCAAGTAGGTATTAAATAAGAGTATATTAGTGCCCTCTATAGATATCCCGGTGAACTTAAGGATTTCTGTAGTAGTTTGGCTGAAATTATCATTTTACTGCGTTTTGCTGAGAATAGCCAAAAGAGGGCGCAAGGAGACCGTGTCTAGGAATGCTAACATTACTGATGAAAACAAGCAAGCATACGTGTCACCTTCGTAATTGCCGAGACGACCTCCCGCGAATCAGTGCCTTTGGAGTTTCGAGTGCATGACGCGGTGGAGCAATCGACACGGTCGTGATTCCCATGACGGGCATTACGTAATTAATCGCGTTCGGATTTGCCGTTCCTGTGCACGTGAGAACTGCATGTGGGTGCTCGCTGCTTGTAAACGTGTTGCTCGTAAAATATTATCCTTAGGACGCCACACCGGCGTCCGCACTCTAAATAAAAAAAGGTGTATTCTTACACCCTTTTTCTCATATAAGACACCCCAAAACTTGGACCTACAGCGCACTGACGTCGATCTGACGGTACCAACTTTCACGAGAGGCTTAATAGCCGAGTGGTACAACTTATTAAAATAGCTAATGTACGTGTTACTGGCTACAAAAAAATAATCGGGGTTTTCTTGGCCCTACAGCAAAATCTCTGTGTTTTTTTTTTTTTCGTGGTCTTTGATACGTACTTTATCTATTTAATAATTTATATCGCACCGTTATCAAGTCCCTCGTAGAATTTGGGGCCGTCTGTTTGAATTTAGTGCTCTGTACGTTGAACTGCAGTTTTGGGGTGCATTATATATGGGACAAAAGGGTGTAAGGTGAAACCCTTTTTTTAGAAAGGGGGGTTGTTGTTAGAACACCCTTCGGGTGTTTGCCCTGGGGCGAGCAGAATAAAACACTTTGAAGGGTGTAAAACTTTTAGTGTGAAGAGCCACTGAATAAGTTACGCTCGGAGTATCGGCGCTGAGTTCCTCAAATTCCTTGGGGTGCTACAAGTTTGCTGCGTAGTGCGGATGGGGAGCAATAGACCCTTTTCAAAAGTCTAAACGAACACCTGTTTACCATTGCTCGATCACATTCTCTGAGCATGTATTGCACACGAGGGCTACGTCAACGCTCGGCGTGAACTCGGCTCAGCTCGTATTGAAAACAAGCGCTGTGTCAGCATCCGGCCAGCACTCCGATCCTATCACGTGCTTCGTGTCCAAGGATGGATGGATGGATGTTAATGGCTACACCCAGAGCCGTGTATAGAGAGAGTTTGGTCAATGGGAGGATCGGGCAGAGCCAGGGCGTGCACCAGACGCAGAAAGTGGGCTTGACAAGCTCTCTTGGCCAACCAGAAGCCGAAAAGAATCCCCTGGCGGTGGTAGCAAGAAACAGTTTTAATCATAGGTATGTGGGGTGTTAATAAGCCCGTAAGAGTTAAATGCAGAAACCCTTCATGGTTTAAAATAGGGTGCACGCGTGATGTTTCGATTATCATCATGCAGAAAGATGTAAGAAACGAATGTGCCACTGGAACTCTGTTTTGCTCGGGCAGTGTGTGACCGCTCGGACGGCAGATTTCTGGCCCTCGGCGCCTGGGGTACAGATTATATCGATCGTTTCCCTAGTCGCGCTCTTCCATCATGATTTTGGATGACCCTGATTGAAACATCACATGCACCATATTTTCAGTCACCAAGAGTTACTCCGAAGCACTCATTCATTTATTTTTCGCGACCAACGCCAGGGTATTATTTCCGGCTTCTGGTTGGCCACATTCGAGTTTGTGAAGACGCCCTGGAACACGGTCAGCCCGCCTTCGGCCAATGGTGTCTCAAAAAAGATCAAAGGTCAAATTAGTCGTTAGTTGTTTATACAGCAGGAGGCTAGTCTGCAAGAACATGGCGACACTGTTACCCACTGTAGATAAGCAATTTAACCAGTACAATACGACTGCTAGCCTGGCGTCTTTAACGTGCACCACGCAATAGCGATACACGACCGCACGCCGGTACGATGCTCATCCAGATCGAAACGGGCAGGGGTGGGGATTGAGCCCAGGATCCTGGGCTCTGCAGCGCGAGCTTTTGCTCCACGTGCTCCGAGCTGGTGTGCGCTAGCCCACTCGGCCATTGATCCCCCAAATGGTGTCTCATCATTTGACTCCTATACTTCCCAATGAATGTCCACACTCTATCTATATGCGGCTCTGGCTATACCCTTTGTAAAGGGCGATAGCTTCCGCCACCTAGCCAAAGTCTTAAAAGACAAACATATGATTCCTCCCGTCCTTCCTAAGCCAATCTTCTTCCCCTAACTATCATCAGACAGTGTGGGATATCACCAAAATAACTTTAAGAAAACTGGAAAAACAAGCTAAGGACATTCTTTCTTTTTTCTGAGTCGTATTTATGGCGACCGCCAATGTTGCTCGATTAACTTTTGGAAACGGCCTATTAGCGATCTTTACGGTCCGAAAATGTGACCTTCCAAGCTTTAGATATGGTGTCAGGAAGCTCAGGCGATATTTTGTACGGCTTTTATTGTCACCGTCGCAGCACGGGGTCGTCAGCGACCGCGCGTGTTCCCAGGGTTTGCCAGCGCCAGGTTTACGCTTCCGCAGTTTCGCAGCTAGCCTTGCACTCTTCGATGGTCGGGAACTTCTGACAGTCGTGAGGTTGGTTGATCTCGGGCGTGATCTCCTCGCACTTCATGGTGGTTGGGTCGTACTTGGCGGTCGCATTCACGATATGGCTCGAGTCAGGTTCGCCCGGCTCGGTGCAAGCTGTGGGGCAGGGAAAAAAGAAAATGAATGTTCGCGTGGGTTTCGTGGCGGATAGGCTTAAAAAGTGGTTGAGGTGTCAAACGCAAGACGCCTAAAAACCGGTTGAGGTGTCAAACGCAATAGTGCGCACAAGCCTGTCTAAGAAGCAGGAACGGGTAGATATACCCTGTAAAGTATTTGAGGATACAAATACCCGAAGAAAAGGCAAAGAGGCATGAAATGCTGAAACTGAGATACCTTGGTAAAAAAGGTGTCGTGACACGTGTCAGAAGTATACATTTTCAAGATACAAAGAAAGTATTTAAAAAAATATATATATGAATACATTTTGCAGAAATACAAATAGTGAAATACATTATTTCAAAAATCAATTTGAGACGTCCTCATACTAGGAACAAAAAAAAATAAAAATAAACAAGATCTACATTAATTGTGCAATATCTGTAAACAAACAAACGAGTGCCCATGATGAGAATTCAACTTTCACGTTTTTGCACCCGAAATAAATAAACAACTACTTTAAAATTGCAACGGCATTCATCAATCGCCCTGATAGTATCGCCCAGTGTTGTAGGCATTACTGAAAAAAACGTAACGAAATAGGTTACTCGTTACTTGCAAATAAAAGGAGCGCGTAATTACCGACCTGCGTTACCTCAAGATAAAAGGAACGCGTCACCATTACCGTTATTGCTAAAAAGTAACGCACGGTAGTTTTGCGTTGCTTTTTTTTAAATTATGAATGAACACGTTCTACTTTTTGACTTTACAGGTGTGCATTATAGTGTCACATTTCGAGAAACATTGTCGATTCAGAAACTAAGCATAATTACCTTATCTTTTTTTTTTTACGGTTCCACCTAAATACTCGAGAAAAAATCGCAAATAAAAACGCGAAAAAGAAAAAAATATTAATTGCTCGGCACCTATAAACTCGAAAAAAAAAACAAAAAAAACTAGAGTGTAAATTTTGAAGTCTTGGGAAAAATATGCAACGAATAAGGGAACAACGTTACAGGTTACTCGAAATAAGTATATAAGTACGTTACCGGTTACTGCTTTTGAAAATGTAACGACTGCGTTGCTACGTTACCAGAAAAGGTAACGAGTTACCGGTAACGCCGTTCTTGCAACGCGTTACCGCCAACGCTATCGC
This sequence comes from Ixodes persulcatus, assembly GCA_013358835.2. Taxonomy (NCBI): domain Eukaryota; kingdom Metazoa; phylum Arthropoda; class Arachnida; order Ixodida; family Ixodidae; genus Ixodes; species Ixodes persulcatus. Next base: position 126,320 of record JABSTQ010009771.1, read on the forward strand.
CATACCAGGAATGCACCGGAAAATATATATGTTGATACAGAAAAAGCAAAACACAAATGAAAAAAACTTGTATCGAGATAAAATATATATATAATTGTATTTCTAAAATACTATCACGATACATTTGTATCGCAATACGGACCCGACAATGAATAGAACACATATGAGAACGAACGGAAAATTGGACGGAAATGATGACCTACACAGCAAATTCCAAAGCAATATCCTTTTCTTTATTTTTTTTTTTTAGCAAACCACGTTTAGGGAGTTTGCGTACCAAAGTCGCAAATACTGTATTTTCCCGATTACTGTCCACGAATTACAGCATGTTTGAAAGTCGAAATTTTACACGGTGTGGACGTTCTACGGGTTTACAAACTCCTTACACGAGAATCTGTATTTGCTAGACGGTTCATTACGACGAGAATTGTCCGATTAAGAGGATCGATCCGACACTCGTGTTCGGGTTTTTTATTCCACGGATATAAAGTAGAGGTCTCCAAACCCCGGCCCGCGGACCAGAACCGGCTTGCAGAAGTCTTACAGCCGGTCCGCGGCTGCCCGTGGTACTCTCAACGAAGCCCGGCCCGCGGCCCGCTTCCAGTAGGACTGGCGCTTGTACTTGCGCAGAATAAAGGGCGCGTAAAAAATAAAAAAAAAAATAAAAAAAACGGCACTACAACGCGCTTCAAATACGCGAACGAGGATACCAGGAAGGAACGAGGGGAAACTGCATTGTGACGCGGGTCCTCTCACCTTAGTTGTAATCGAACATTGTCATCGCCAGCGTCACCATTCTTAGTCCGTGGTTTCGTATCTCTATAACTATGTTAAAATTACTTTGCGTTCTCATGTAAGTACACTGTGGTCGGTGTCCTTTGTCACATCTATTGCATGTTGTTAGCACTATCGTTTTTCATCATTCTCATTTGTCTTTTGCACTGGGCGAATGTGCCAAATTTCCCATGCGCTTTGATTTATTCCTGCTAAAGTTTTTGTCATACTTTTTATGTAAATTTGTAATTAGCTAAATATTCAATTTAAAATTAAAGTATTAGAATGTACGCGCATTGATCACCATTAGGGTGCTTTTTTAAATACTTACACTAACAATAATTTTTGTGTTGAAATGGTTATCCAGAATTGTTTATTTAGTTTTTCCTTTTCTATATTTTACACTTTTTTTCCGGTCCTCGAAACTACGACAGATCCCTAATCCGACCCCTTAGGCAAAAAGTTGGAGACCCCCGATTTCGAGGATCGATGGAACCATAAGTGGCGGCGTCCTTTTTTTTTTTTTTTTTAGCGCTTCTTTACTGATGTTTATTTTATATTTTATAAAAATCAACATAATTTTTCTAGATGTGGAGGAATAGACAGCGAAAAGTTTCTTCCTGAAAATAGTCTATGTTGCCTTCGCTGATAATGGACGATTTGTCCAGTGCAATGGTGCTAGCCTGGGATCTTTAGCGCGCACCACCTATAGTGGTGTGTGAACGACCGCGAGCCGGTAAGTGGTCATTCACGTCGGAATGTTCGGGGCCTTGAATAATCCCCGAAAGAATAAATCGTACCCTCATTCGAAACAATCGCTAATAAATGTTTTCAATATAGCTAGACGAGTTTTTTTCCTTTTTAATTAAATTTGCTATTAACATTTATTACTTATATGGTGCTCTCACATCGAAAGCTTGAGCATCACTTTTATGGCGCAGAGGGCTCCATCAGCCAAGTAGTTTTTTTTTTTCGCTTACGACATTGAACTTTATGAAAGTAAAAGAGTTTTGATGTACCGAAAGTTCTACCAGACAGACTTGTTACATGCCTACCCCATTGTACCAGGCTGATTGAGAACCCTGCGGTGAATCATGAGATTATCATAAGGTTGCGTGTAAATACAGCTTATTATAATATTACGAAAGAACAGTCAAGGCGGACGCCCAGTTGGCTCAGGATACTCGGTCGAGAAACACGAAAAAGAGAGACGAAAAAAAAAATGCAACAAAAATTATACAAAAAAAAAAGAAAAGAGACGATACAAAATCTCAAAGCTGGAAGCGTGTTGGAATAGGTGGGACTAAATATAGCGAATACACTAAAAGGTCAATCATTCGAACCTGTCCCATTGTGTATTGTGTTTCTAACGTATAAAGAACGTGCGGACACGCTCAGTTATATAAAAAGAAACTTTAACTCCCAACTAAGTTGCATTTGTTCCTAATAGGTTCCGAAGGGCGGGTATATATATATATATTCACCTTGCTCAGTGAAGTAAACTAACAATACAAACAACATACTCGCAAAAAAAAAAAAAACAAGGTGCAGAAAGTCTTGACAATTGCCATCTACAGCAGAAAACGCGGAAAGTAACGCAAACATATTTTCCCCGAGAGGCAGCTGTTTCTGGCACATTGTGACCTTGAGGGTGAAACGCCTCGCAGGTCACAGTAAAAAGTAGCCTACTAAGGGTTACACGTCAGCATTACATACATCCTGCAAGCTTTGCAAGAAGGTAGTAAAATAGCGCGGCTGTTACAAACACTGAGTTTGCCGAAGCTACCAACGTTTTGCAGGGAGGATGTCGGCGATAAAACGTTCCGATTTTGCTTAGACAGGCGGCCCAAACACACGTCGCCAGAAAAAGGATGCATAGGATCGTACATACAAATTGAAAACAGCGACGCCAATGGTACGCGAGCGCGCTGTTTCGGGGTGTATATTACGAACCAGGTTCGGTCAAGACCCTTCTAGAGCCAATACGCGAGCTACGCTAGAGAGCATCAACACTTCGGTTATCTAGTTTCACTCGTTGTTGTCAGTTACCCGAAGCATAATCTGGAATCGCATAAAACCTTTTTTTTTTTTTTTTTTCTAGCCTCCTGAAATGTTAAAACAGCCCTAACCCTGATCAACACCGCATCGCTAAAAGCTTCCGGACACCGCACCTAATTATACTCGTTTTCAACTAAAAAAAAAAAAACGTTAGCGCATTCTTTATACGTTGTGCGAGGTATAGTTCTTACAAGATTTGGTTGTCGGACGAAGAAGCGATGATTTTGGCGTTTGAAATGTATACATCTCGATAATGTAACATAAATCTAATCTAAAGTGCACCTATATATTTTATTTAGCCACATGAACGCGGAAATACGAAACGCTCCGCGAGAAACCGCGGACATTTTTGACTACCGTTCTCGAGGTTAAAACAAGCCTAGAGCTCAGCAAGTGCTAATTGAGAATCACAATCAGAAATGGCGCCCGCTCTGCACTGGGCGACAAAGTATATGGCCGCGCACAATGGGCACTTTGGCCAAATGAAGTGTCGATGCTGAATTATTTTGCGACTCAATAGATACATATCGGACTGCTTGCTTACGATACAGGCTTAACTGCCCCTGCACCACTATAGACCATTCCATTTAGCGCTCTCTGGGCGGCACCATTTTGTTCGACCGCAGCGCCCTCTCCATACATCCGGGAAATTCAGCGGGTTCGGCGGGGTAAAACGAGAGAGAGGGCACGCGCCCGACTCCGCTAGCAGACGACAAACCGGGAGGTTGCCGTTCTCCATCTTTGAGCTGCATCGGCGGGCTGTACGGAACATCAAACGCTCGCTCGTGGCTGCCGTTGTGAACTAGTTCACGTTCTTAGAATAGTTATGTCTACTCCAAAATCATCCTATAGCTCTCTGTTGTTCTATTTCTGTAAATGATCAACTAGCATATCTTTTTTCCGTTACTTAAATAGCAGTTGAGTCAGCCGGCAGTACTACCCTCAACTACTTCGTGTATTGCGGCAGGAGAGCACGTTTTTATTTATTATTTCAGACTTCCACTCATGGTCGCTAAAGGCCTACACCAGTACGAACTTTGTATAGTAAAAAAAAGTACAGCAACCGGATTTACTTTTCGCCAGAGAGACCGGCCAATCTGACACAGTTTTCCCTATTTTTTTTTATTTGCACGCAGGTAACAGCGCAATTGGACCCTGTGAGTCTTTTTATCTAGTATAGTATTACACGATAACTGGCATACCAAAATCTGCGCATCTGCGCTTAAAAGTTCCAAAATGACGCGATTTTAAACACCGTTTGCTCGCCAGCCGGACTCTAGCTACAGCCCACTCGGCGGAGCAGACGACATGCCGGGTGAGAGGGGGAGTGCATTTTTTTCTCTTTTACCCTCTCTGCTTGCCCGAGGGGTGTTCCTTCCGTGTAGGGCGGTCCTGTCTCACTGTCTGCAGACAAATTCGAAGCATGTTTCGAACATGCTTTCTTTGTTTTCAGGTTAGTGTTTAACATGACTGCCGCGGACACCGTGTCTCTTGTATGATGAATACGAGCATCAGTGAGCACTCCGGCTTAGCGCGCGTGCACCGTCTATAGACCTTTCCAATGTTTACAAAATCACAGTCCAGCGCGCGATCTTCACAGTCCAGCACGTGCGTGTTCGTCGCTTCGGAAAGCGAGCAAAGCACGCGCCATACGCACGAACGCTCAAAATGGCACCGGCCACAAGCTTGTTTTTGGAAAGGTCTATAGTACGAAGGGCGTTCATAAAGTTCGTGTTATTGTCACGAAGGAATAGAGATTCAGCAATCAAACTCGAGTAGGAGTTGAGACTTTCTCTACGTGTTCGCCACCAAAAGTTACCCACTTTTTTCAGCGATGCACCATATGCCGGAGGCCATTGTTATAGAACTCCTCGTTTTAAGTGTTTAGGAATCGCTCCACTTCAGCAATCACTTGGTCGCCGTCCTTGAAATGTTTTCTCTTATTTGGCCACACTGGAAGCATCTGCGCCATTTAACCAAAGTGTCATAAACTGGGGCGTTGTCCCCGAACACCGCCACCAGCTCGGAATAAATCTCCTTGGCATTGCTTCCGTTCAAATGGAGAAAACGGATCACTGCATGTGCTTGGCACCGACGGGCGGCGCCGTTTTTGTTTCGACTCCCTAGCGGCTTTCCGAGCTTGCGATGTTTATACTGTGCGGAAACTAGAGGGACGCGCGCTCATGCTGATGGCTGTTTTGTTCCGTTTTTTTTTAGATTTTGTGTGCCGATAATACGAACTTTATGAACGCCCCTCGTATATATAGACTATAGCTCCAGCGGCAGTCCATGCCAAGAGTCCGTTATCTTCCGATATTGTTGCCGGTAGGTTTTAAGTTGTGGTGCAGCACGTCGCCGCAGTTCATTACAACATTGATCGGTCGACCAAATAATTGTTCTCTGAATGCGCCATATGACGTCAAAGGGAGTATATTTATTCATTTATTTATTTATTATAAATATACTGCCGGTCAGCGTTTGAGAGCCAAGGCATGAGTGGACGAAAGAAAAGAAGGTCAGCAAAACAAATAAGTTGTTATAAGCATACAGTAAAATGCGTAAGCAACTTATTCCGTACAGTTCATTCAAACAAAAAAAAAGTTCATCAATGGTACTAAAGAGTAAAGCGAAGGAGACAATGACCATCACGCTGCGGGGCATCTCGTTCAAAAGAATATTTTAAGACATTTTTCCTGCAACGAAACTCACGAGTTAGTTTCTCATGCTTCTGTATGATATCACGGCTCAAGTTAAATTTAAGATAAGTGTCAAACTTTAAACAAGTTTTCTTGTGTATATTGTGATGTAGAAACTTTAGGCGATTCACTTTCCTTCGAGATGTCAACTCAGGCAGTCCAGACGCAGTGTACAACGGTGAAACGTGTGATTCTTGGCCATATATGAATTATAAATGAATCTAAAAGATTTTTTTGAATCCCTCCAGCTGGTTTATATACGATTGTGAATGCGAGTCCCATCATATGTCAGCATATTCTAGTAAAGGACGAATTAGAGTTTTATACGCTGTTAGCTTCTTTCAGGAGTGCAGTGAATCATAGTCCTCCGCAGTGACCACAGCTTTCAAGACGCTTTGGCAACAACCTGCCCAATGTGATGGGACCAGCTTAAGTTAGAGGTAATTGTGACACCTAGATACTTGTAGTCGTGGACCACTGCCAACGCATTGGAGTTGATTGTTTAAGGGGAAAAAAGTGGTAGATTCTTCAGCGTTAGTGTCATTTGCACACATCTCTTAATGTTCAAGTCCATTTGCCATTTTTGACACCAGAAATAAATAAATTTAAGGCTATCATGTATACTTGTTTGGTCAGGAACGCAATCTATTTTGGAAAACAATATACAGTCATCTACAAAAAAAAAACGACACTGTATCGAGGGTTCATCTAAAATCAGATTGTTGATAAAAACTAAAAACAGCATTGGACCGACCACCGATCCCTGGGGCACTCCAGATAGCACAGGTAATTCAATGGATATTACATTACCCACAGACACGAACTGTTTACGGTTGGTAAGGTATATAAGAGTCTAACCATATGGTAGGAGTCTATATGGTAGGAAACGAATGGTGTAGGACAAAAAATTAGCATACATACTTTGAGGATAGGCACAAGTGTGCTGAGAAGCGGCCGTCGCAGTCTCTGAAATCAAAGAAACACAAAAAAGCAGAAGTGTTAAACGCGTAGGTTTGTTTCTGAATTATACTGTGATTTTCACAAATGAAAATTTATATTGGCGTATTCGATGTCACAAGTTCATTTGTGGGCATACCACGCATCGCGAATTATCCCTAGATAGTTTCGTAAGACGCCGTGATTGAACACCAGATTAACTAATGCATATGTACGAAAAATACGTACCACAAACCAGGACAGCACAGAGTGCCAAAAGCAGCACCACCTTGCAAGCTGCCATTCTTCTCAGTTTTTTTGCAATGACTCCCGATGAAGAGGACAGTTGATCAGTACGACGATAAGCTACGCCTTTTATATTGTTAACGCACTACGCATTTTACGCCGTTTTGGTTTTACCTAATCCTTGGGAAATAAATATTAATAATAAAAAAAGAATATTTCCAGTATTCGAAAAACAAATAAAACTACACTCGGGGACCGCTTTCTGTAGCAATTTCGAGGAGAGAGGAAGAGCGCGTGCAGAGCTTTGATCCGCGCTGAGTCTGGGAGAGGGCAGGCTTGCCAGAACATTTCATAGCATTGGCACAGAAGGTTGCCCCCGATTACAGAAATTAGTGGCAACTGCGATGATGCGTGACTTTCGGGGAACTAGAACAACTCATTAGACATTTTTATTTTTCTACGTTGATTTTCCACGGTACGGAATGTGTACAGAAATAGGTATTTTTAGCTTGATTGATGGCACTGCCGTGTCACGGAGCTCAGGGATCTCGTAAACAGCTTTACGCTAGTGACCCCGCTATTTTACAGCATAGCTTACAGCCGGAAACAGTCACGAAAAGTTTCGTACTACTTCCCCGACGTCTATACGAAGCGTGATGGCGAAACCTTAAAAGGATGCTGAACCGAAATCTGGATTCCAGAAAACAGGGCGGCAGAAGCGTGCAACGGGACGTTACAAACACCAAAATATCACTCATACAGCGAGATCTCAAACGGATGACCGTATTTTTCGAAAAAAAAAAGGGAGGCGCGTTTGACAGATATGGTGACGTCTTGTTTCTTCGAGAAGAGGCGAGAAGGAGAGGAAATGGCCTCGCGACTTCTCCGTCTCGCCGCCTTGAGATGGCGAAGCGAAGAGAAGAGAAAACGAGATATGTTGACGTCACGCGCCTCGTCGGCCTCGTTCCCAATCTCGACCTCTTTTTCAAACATACGGCCGTCCATTCGGGATATTACCTTACGAGTTGTGTTTTAGGGATTGTAGCGTCCCGCCTACCGCTCCTGCATCGTTTTCCGAAATCTAAATTTTGGTTCACCATCCCTTTAAGCGGGTAACAAGGGTGGTTATACCCTCCGTCATACCCCTGTCAGACGGCGTTTGAAGGGTCCTTTTAAGGGGCCCTCCTAATGATTTTTGGACTGGTTTGAAATTTACGTCAGATAAAGCTTATCGAGCGTAGGACACGGAGGAGAAACTTCATTTTCTGAAAATGCGATTTATTTTGGGAATTATAAGCAAATTTAGATAACAAAAAAAGGCAGACATTTGCAATTTTCTGTAATGCCGAATTAGAGCGCAGCTCCTGAGGAGGAGGAGGAGACGATACTGAGGGGAAGGTATGCCCCATCTTTCCCCTTCGTACCCTCCCCTCCTCCTCTCCTGCTCCCCTCCCATTTAGCGGAAAATTTTCACTAAATTTCCGGCTATCATTTTCTCGCTAAATTTAGCGGAGAAATATTCCCTCTAAGTTTCGCGGGAAATTTATAAACATTTTCCCGCTGAATTTATCGGCAAATTTAGCCAAAAGTTCCGCGCTAAATTTAGGGGGAAAAGTTTCCCGCTAAATTTAGCGAACATGTTTTCCGCTAAATTTAGCGGGGAAACTGAATTCGTGTTGACGTCACGTGACGTAGGTTTCCACGCTAAATTTAGCGGGGAAAGCTTTACTCTAAATTTAGAGGGACATTTTTCCGCTAAATTAAAAATTTTCCGCTGAATATAGCGGGGAACGTTTTCTGCTAACTTTAGCGGGAAACTTTTTCCGCTAAATTTTTCATCTTGACGTCACACATCACGTCATGTGTGACGTCGTTAGGAGAAATGTCACACGTCACGTTAGGTGTGACGTCATTATGGGAAACGTCCCATAATGCAACGCGCGGTTACGCAGACGCCGACGCCGCTCAACCCGGAGACGGGCGCGTAAGAGCTGTGCTCTAAAACAAGCCATACATTTTAGCGGACCATTGATTGATTGGAGGGTTAGAACGAAGTGGCTGGCCAATTTCCTGCGGGTTAGGTTCATGGTTGCCGCGCTGAGGACGGGTACGCATCGTCGCCATAATGGCTATAGCCCCTTGCATCCTCCCAGATTCAGGCTCCGAACGCGATCGTGCCGACGTCGTCCATTATACGCTGATCGGTACCAATACATTGGGTCTAATCGAAGTAGCGATTCGGGTCATGGGTTAGCAGCACTGTAATAGGTTCAAAAGAGAAACAAATGGTGGAGATGACGAGTTGAAATAAGAGGGGTGTTTTTTGTGTTTTTTTTCTGGAATCTCCCACGAATGTCGGGAGAAAAAGATCACAATGCCGCGCCCGTCGAAGTCACTCGGCACAAATCCGTCGGCCGGCTTTTATTTGGATGAATGGACACTTGGAACTTGTTGTCGTGAGAGGGAACGGCTGCCAGCGCGCATGACTAGCACATGATCATACATACACTCTCAAGAAAAAAGGGTGTATCCTTACACCCTTTGTCCCATATAATACACCCCAAAACTTCAAGTCGACGTACAGCGCCCTACAATCGAACAGACGGCCCCAAATTTTACGAGGGGCTTGATAGCCGTGTGGTACAGCTTATTAAAATAGCTAATGTACGTTTTACTGACTACAAAAAACGCAATCGGGGCTTTCTTCGCCCTACTGTAAAAACTCGGTGTTTTCTTTATGTGGTCTTTGATACGTACTTTAGCTATTTAAAAGGTTATATCGCACCGTTATGAAGCCCCTCCTAAAAGTTGGGGCCGTCTGTTCGACTATAGGGCAATGTACGTCAAAATGAAGGTTTCGGGTGTATTATATGGAACAAAGGGTGTAACGATACACCCTTCTACACTCTTTGTTCTTGAGTGTGTAGATTTTCCATGAGGTCGTCCTGAATTATAATTAACTCAACCTTTGACACGTCGTCCAGCTTCAAGCTTTTCCCGGCATTCCGGGCTAGCGCGTCCGGATCGTTAGGCCTACGAAGCTTCTTGGGGTAACGCAGTAGCACACACGGACTCGTCCAATCGAGCGCACTGATGTGGGAACCAACACAAAAAACACGAGGACATCAACCTGACTGGTGATAAGAGCTAGCACAGGACACACGGCCAGAGCAGCAGATTCAAACCGGTTCGCTGGTCCCGCCACCATGGCCGCTGAGGATTTTTTTTATTAATGCGTTAGCATTAGTGCCTTAATACATGCTCTGACCTTGGACTGGTTTGGAGCACACGTATCCAAAGTTCGCAACGTCGCCACGGGATGGCGCCACAGCCCCACTGGCTAGAAAACACCTTCTGCTAAGCGCCGACAGATGGCGGCGGGTGCATATTGTCACCGAGGAATAGCCAAGAAAACAAAGAATAACTGGGGGGAAACTGAAGCGTTTAATGGGGCGAACTTGTGCCCAAAAATAAAGAGGAAAAACGATAACAGAAGAGAACAGAGCGTTGCGGGCGTCGAGGTCGGAGTGACAGCAGAGTCGAACGCTGGGGCGAAACTGACTCCGGTTCGCCACGCGGAGCCCCTTATGTACGTGCGTAAGCTTCTGGAATAATCAGAGTAGAATGTTCGACGCGTAGAGCATTCGGACCTCGAACACGCAACAGGATTCTCGAATTTACCAGAAAACTAGATTACAGGAATAACAAACGATGCGTCGCTCCCAGGGATCGAACCCTGGCTTTTCGCGTGGGGGGCAGGCACGATAACCGTTAGGCCACGCGCGCGCTGCCTCCTTGGCCAGCTGCGCGCGCGGCATTACTCCCCCCTTTTCAAAGGTGCTTCGCCCCGATGCAAAACAGAACAAAACAAAGCAAATAAAAAGAACGGTAAACTAAAGAGTCATTTGGAACACATAAGGTCCACAGTCCTATCGAGCGTAGTACGGTTTCAGGCGCACAACGTGGACGACTTCAGGTCGTGGTGGGCGGCGTGACGATGTTCGTGTTCCGTCAGGCATCACCTCGTAGTTCAGCTCGCCGAGGCGACGAAGTACCTTGTATGGTCCAAAGTACCGTTTCAGCAGTTTCTCACTGAGGCCGCGGCGACGGATGGGCGTCCACACCCACACCCTGTCTCCGGGCTGGAAGCGGACGTCCCTGCGACGAAGGTTGTAGCGGCCCGCGTCGACGCGTTGCTGGTCTTGAATCACGAGTCGGGCGAGTTGGCGGAGTTCATCAGCCCGTTGAGCAACCGCCTGGGCGTCGTCGTTCTCATTGTCAGATGGCTCATGGGGTAGCATGGCGTCCAGCATGGTCGTTACCTTCCGACCGTGTACCAGCTGGAAAGGTGTGAATCCAGTGGTCTCTTGAACCGCCGTATTGTAGGCGAACGTGACGTAGGGCAACACCTCGTCCCACGTCTTGTGCTCTATGTCGACGTACATAGAGATCATGTCGGCGATTGTCTTGTTGTGTCGCTCCGTCAGCCCGTTGGTCTGCGGGTGGTACGCAGTGGTACGGCGATGGCTGGTGTGACTGAGCCGGAGGATTTCTTGGGTCATCTGTGCCATGAACGATGATCCGCGATCTGTATACATGATGTTCTTTCTTCGAGATTGCGCCGGGACCCTACGACGGAGGCAGCTGATGGTCGCTGCCAGAAGAATAAACCAGACAGGACTCCGCAGATAGCGGGGGGAAAAAAACACGTCTATTTACAAGCGAAGCTACTTTCCGAATCCCCTGCAGAAGGTTACACCCCGTGCTATCCTTCTCGTCTTCCTTCTTCTCGAAAATGTCCCCTGCCCCAGTCCGCACGAGCGTCGCCAGTTCACGCACACACAGGGGCACACGTGCAAACCCAAACACGCAAAGAAAAGAAAACGAAACTCGGTCCTGCTCCCGCGTTCATTCACGGTGATGGCGGGCGGGGCCGATTCTCACACGTACCGCGTGAGATAATCAGTGGCGACGATTATCCAGCGGTTTCCCGACGTTGACGGCGGAAAAGGGCCAAGTAGATCCATTCCGGTCTGCTGGAACGGTGCGGTCGGGGGAGAAATCGGCTGCAGGAGACCTGCCGGCTTCGTCGGCGGTTTCGTACGTCGCTGGCACTCGTGGCACGATCGGGTGTAGAGGTGGACGGCCTTGGGGAGCTTTGGCCAGTAATAGTTTTCACGAATACGGGCCAGTGTTCGGCTGTAACCGAGGTGTCCGGACGTCGGGTCGTCGTGACATGCTTGAAAGATCTCCTCCCGAAGGTCGGTCGGGATTACCAGCAACCACGGTGTGTTGTTGTCCCCGAAGTTCTCTTTGTACAGCACACCTTGTCGGAGGACGAAGGTTGTCAGGGCTCTCGAGAAGACACGGGGGACAGTCCCCCCTCGTCCTTCGAGGTGCTCGATTAGCGCGCGCAACTCAGGATCGTCTCGTTGACGTCGTGCCATGTCGTCGGTATTCACTGTGCCTAGGAAGCACTCGTCGTCATCGTCGTCGCTGCTGCCGGAAGGCGTTTCGACGGGGGCTCTGGACAGGCAGTCGGCGTCGCTGTGCTTGCGGCCTGACTTGTAGACCACAGTCATGTTGAACTCCTGCGATCGGAGACTCCATCGAGCGAGGCGTCCTGACGGGTCCTTGAGGTTCGCATGCCAGCAGAGCGAGTGATGGTCGGTGGCTACACGGAACGGGCTCCCGTACAAGTACGGAAGACAGACGTGTGGCGAACGGCCGACCGACGCCCGCTTTGCTACCACTGTGGGGAAGCCGACCACATCTACCGCGGCTGCCCCTACCGTCGACTTGGGTTGCGTGGTTTCCACCCGAACGACCCACGCCCGAGGTACGGCGAACGCCCTCGCGACATCGAGGAGTACCTCCGACGCTCGCCCCCCTCAGTGCCATCTCTCCGCCGTGAATCTCGCTCCCCATCGCCACGACGTTCAGCGTCCCCAGCGTCCCGACCCCGCCGAGAGAGTCTGTCTCCCCTGCGTCGCCGGGAAAACTAGGTGCGGCAACGCCTGGAGGTGACGTTGCCGAAAACGACGGAAGCAAACAGCCTCCAAGAACGCCGGAGCGCTCCCACTCTCCTGACGCCCCGCATCGCACCGACGCCCATGCAACGGTGTCCAACAACCTAAACGTTGTTATCGACGGCCTCGACGCATCGGCACTCGTGGACACCGGAGCAGACTACTCATTCTTGAGTGGGAGGCTCACTCGCCGCCTTCGGAAAGTTACGACGTCGTGGGTAGTAATGCCGCGCGCGCAGCTGGCCAAGGAGGCAGCGCGCGCGTGGCCTAACGGTTATCGTGCCTGCCTCCCACGCGAAAAGCCAGGGTTCGATCCCTGGGAGCGACGCATCTGTTATTCCTGCAATCTAGTTTTCTGGTAAATTCGAGAATCCTGTTGCGTGTTCGAGGTCCGAATGCTCTACGCGTCGAACATTCTACGCTGATTATTCCAGAAGCTTACGCATGTACATAAGGGGCTCCGCGTGGCGAACCGGAGTCAGTTTCGCCCCAGCGTTCGACTCTGCTGTCACTCCGACCTCGACGCCCGCGACGCTCTGTTCTCTTCTGTTATCGTTTTTCCTCTTTATTTTTGGGCACAAGTTCGCCCCATTAAACGTTTCAGTTTCCCCCCAGTTATTCTTTGTTTTCTTGGCTATTCCTCGGTGACATTTTTGGTGGAGTTGCGGGGTACCTGCATTCTATGCCCGTGGACCGTACTCCTCCGAAAACACGCCGGTCAAGTGACGTGCTCTGCCCCGGGAGGCTACCCTTCGCAGAAGACCAGACCAAGGCCCGGTCAAGTCGCCGTAACCAAGGCCTTCTCCCGGAACTTGGACCCCTGCTGCAGAAATCAAAGAAGCGGACCGCGACGATGACTACGCCACCCGTCGCCATCCTGCCCGTCACCCCCCGCACTCCGACGCCCTTCCATGGTGAAGCTCACGAAGACATAGGGGACTGGCTGCATCATTATGAACGTGTAGCCCGCCACAATGGATGGACGGATGAGCACCGCTTCCAGAACCTCTACTTCGCGCTTGAAGGCACCGCGAGGAATTGGTTTGAGAACCACGAGTCCTCCTTTACTTCGTGGGAGCCATGCGCCGCCGAACTGAAGCGGACGTTCATCAACTACCACCGTCGACAGCGAGCGGAGGACCTTCTTCGAACAAGGGTGCAGGGCCCCAACGAGAGTGTGACAAGCTTCGTGGAAGAAGTCTTGCGTCTAAGTACCCAGCACCTCCACCAAAATGTCACCGAGGAATAGCCAAGAAAGCAAAGAATAACTGGGGGGAAACTGAAATGTTTAATGGGGCGAATTTGTGCCCAAAAATAAAGAGGAAAAACGATAACAGAAGAGAACAGAGCGTCGCGGGCGTCGAGGTCGGAGTGACAGCAGAGTCGAACGCTGGGGCGAAACTGACTCCGGTTCGCCACGCGGAGCCCCTTATGTACATGCGTAAGCTTCTGGAATAATCAGCGTAGAATGTTCCACGCGTAGAGCATTCGGACCTCGAACACGCAACAGGATTCTCGAATTTACCAGAAAACTAGATTGCAGGAATAACAAAAGATGCGTCGCTCCCAGTGATCGAACCCTGGCTTTTCGCGTGGGAGGCAGGCACGATAACCGTTAGGCCACGCGCGCGCTGCCTCCTTGGCCAGCTGCGCGCGATAGGACGCATAGCAACGGAGACCGCTCAGGATTGGCTGGTTATAGGGAGCGACGCCGTGGCGTAACACCTAGCAACCGAGGATCACCGGCGACGTCCCCCTTCACCAATATCGGCGCCGCGCAAGGGGGGGGGGGGGGGGGGGGGGTTGAGGGGTGTAACAATTAGTCCGCGTGAACGGACTAATTGATACACCCGACGGAGTACGGCGTTTTCTAGTCATTCAAATTATAAGCGCGAGCTGGGATGAGAGCTATAGGTTGGATATACTTGTGTTGTACACGTTTCCATGCAGAAGTAACTAACTACCGCTGCTTTTTATTTTATCAAAATGTAACAAAAATACGCTACTCGTACTTCTGTTAGCGGGAAACTGAAGCGGTTCTGTGTTTCACGAAAAACACTTAAATTGACCTCATTTGGCCTCCAGGGTCACGAATACCGAGATTACCTTTTTTTTTTTTTCAATTTGGTGCACGGAGGCTGCAGAAAACGTTTTTCGAAGAACCGCTGAAGCGGTACTTCCCGGAGTGTGACGTCATATTAGGAGTTTTCGAAATCTCCTCTCTCCCACATATTCAGTGCATATCAGAGCTATACGCGCACCTTTTCTATTTTTAAGAAGTTAAAAACAAAAAAACGTAACGACTGGTGTCAGTGCGAGGGAATATAGACCTGGCCAAAAAGGGGCTCCTGGCCGGTTCCATGTTCGGTGTTCGTGCGTATGAAGCGTGATTTGCTAGCTTTCCGAAGTGAAGAACATGCGCGTGCTGGGCTGGGGTGATCGCACGCTGGGCAGAAGATATAGAATAAGAATATTAGAATTGACCCCGTAAGTGATGAGGTCACAACATGGCGTCTGGGTCCAAACAAACCGTTGCTAGGGACGTTGCTATGGGCTAATGCACGGAGACTGCACATGAGGCTAGATTTTTGCTTACAAATAAGTAAATAATTTTTGTAAGCAGCCTAACTTCTTGATATCTAATTATGAAGATGTTCTTGTCGTCTCAGTGTCGTATTGCAACGAGGAAAGCCATTTCTGAAGTATTACACTCCGCTTTGCTTTGGTAGCAGACGACACGATAGATTTGCTGGCCTCTGTTGCAGCGGGCGTCTTCATTGAAATGCGTCGGTAAACAAGCGGCAAAAACAAGTGGATTGCCGTGGCCATAGAGACCTCCGCAATGTGCGTTTTTTTTTTTTTTTTTTTTTTTTCTGTGAAGAACACAGCTTAGTTCAGAGGGGTGAATATGCCATAAAATCAAACCACGTCATGCAGATCATTTACGACGACGACCTGAAGTGCATTACCGGCGTAGTGCAGGCCAGTATGAAAAACAAATCGTACACCGTCAAGGTAATTCGTTTATTATTATTATTATTGAGGTTGTCAGGTTATTAAAGAATTCCATGTCTATCGCGATTCTTCAGTAACCATTGCAGCGATGGTTACAACCAGATACGACTAAAGCCTGGTTCACACATTTGCAACAGTTGCGTTCGCATGCAACCGAAACGACAGTAACGACAAAGTCACCGGGAAAAGTGTTTGCCGTACACAGCATGGCAAGCGATGCAAGGGGTAGCTTCGCGAAGCGATTCATGAGTCAGGGTTATTGCGGTGTTTTGGTCGTTACGGTCGTTTTGGTTGCATGCGAACGCAACTGTTGCAAATGTGTGAACCAGGCTTCACCCTCGCACAGCGCGAGTCCACAAACAAAATTTGGGATCTCGACCGATCGCCTAAAGTGCTTTTCTCACGGGTCCAATGCGATATTTTAGCAGACCATCATCTCGATCGACGCCCGGACTTTCGATAAACCGTATTTTGCATCGCACCCCACTATGAATTCTTTTAAGTTACTGAAAATCATTATATTTCAAACAAATGTAACATCAGAATATCGTCCTTATTCACACGATTCAAACGACGGCGCCGGCTTGGCCGGCCGGCGTGTGGCAGACGGCATACTACTTGCATTCGTCGTCTGCTGCAGGCATATTTTGAGGACCGGAAATTGCAGTCGCAAATATTTCAGAAACAAGCGATTACCGGCACACTTCTGTCGAAACATATATGACATTCAAGCTTTCCATATTTGTGATCTTTAGAAGTTTAAATCCTACTCCTGATATTTGAACGGTCGGGTTTTCGTAGCGAAACCTAGCCAGATGTATTTGTCCATAACAACGACCCTAGCAACGGTTTGTTTGGACCCATGACGTCACACTTACGGAGTCAATAGTGTATACCTGGCGAGCTTGCAATTGCACGCGCTGGCCACACGAGCGACACGCGCTTGGCGGCTGAAAGGTCCCAGTATGACGTAACAACTTGTCGAAGTTTTTTCTTGTTCTCTGACGTTTAAGTACATCTTCGTAGAAAACGAACGTTGTATTCAGATTTATGTGATAAAAATACTCTAGAATTCAGCTCTAACTCGTTTTTTTTAGGAACCTCGTCAGCTTTTCTTTACAACATTGGCAGCGACCTTTTCCTTCCAAATACCATTATGCATGACATGCAGTATTGGAAATTGGTAAGTGAATTGGTGTGTCGTGTGACGTATATATTTCCCCACTAAATTTAACTGAGAAATTGAATGGTTATATGCGTCACGTCACGTCAGGTCACGTGACTTTGATTTCTCCCGCTAAATTCAGCGGGGATACTGGATTGGTATCTAGGTAGCAAGACGTGAATTTTACCGCTACATTCAGGGGAAAACCGAGTTGACGTAGAGGTCACGTGCTTTCAGTTTCCCCAAAGTGTATAGGTCACATGACGTCAGAAATCGTCGCGTGACGCCACTTTCCCCGCTCAATTTAGCGGAAAATGAACGGACAGACGGATGGACGGAGGGATGGACGGACAGACACATTTTTGGGAATGGGGGTAGCGATAGAAAGAATTTTATGATTTAACGCGCCTAAGTCGTTTCTTCGTTAGAGAAAAAAGTTATTAAATACAAACAACGTGTTACTTATATCGCGTGACATACAAGCCTGACAAAGAATTTTAATCAACAACGAAAGCCTTTTACAGCCACAGTACCATCAGCCGACGCCTGAAAACCCACGACGAAGTTGGTCCTTTCAAGTTCTGACTACAGGGCGACCAAAGCTACGACGCAGAAACCTACATTCGAATTTCTTTTTTTTCACTAAACTTACAGACTATTCTCTCGTATGTTTTGCGTCGTAGCTATTTCCCCAGTTTGCGCACATGCCGGTATCAAAAATAGACTTATTTTAACCGCACCGGATAAGAGAGAGAATTAAAAAAAGAGAGGACTCGAAAACAGATTAAATTTCATTTTGTAGGTTTCCTGTTTTCCATTTATTCTTGTCATACCCTTGCCCTACCAAGCGGCAACATTTCTGCGAGAACGAGCGTTCGGCGTGCGTGGATGCACCACGCCAGAAAACAAGCCGTTCTCGCTGAGCAATCGTACGACAGCCGAGAGTGACCTATCGCAATGTTCAAGGTTGATTTCTTTTTTGAATTCTGACGTCACCGACCGATGTATACATCGACAGGTTGTCTACAAACAAACCAGCGTCTGCCCGCGTGTAAGCACTGCGCATGCGCAGAAACCAGATTCGCCTTTGCCCATGCGCTACTGCGACAGCAACGCCACCTTTGCGGCGTGACGTCAGAGTCACGTGTTGGTGTACAGTGTACTGACGACTTAGGAAATGCGGGGAGTGGTTTATCACGTTAACGCTTTCTGCTTAGGCATGAATCGTTCACGGGTGTTCTTTTCGGCTAATGATGCCATATGATTGGCTACGGACCGATAATGAGATGCGCCGCGCAGTGGGCCTATAGATTAGAGGGTGTTTCCAACTGCTTGATCGGGGTCACGTGGTTTACGGGCCGCGTTTGCACTACGAGCCGCGAGGAGGAGTAGAAGGCGTCGATCGTCTGCAGGGGTCTCCGCCTCGATGGATGGATGGATGATAATGGCTATAGCCTTTGTAACGGGTAATGGCTTGCGCCACCTAGCGTAAGCCTCTTCGCCCGTTTCGCTCCTCCCCACGAGACGACGCAACGCAGGCGCACGTGCTACCCATCTGCGCAGGACCTAGTACAGATTGGTGGCAAGTTAAATTAAATTAAAAATGTTTTCCGTGGTTCCAATTGCTCGGCCCTCGATTATGTCTATAGATCTCTCGACACAAGGCAGACGAAGCTTAGCGTTGCTCAGAATAAGTCATTAATTTTTATTTTGTTTTGCGTGCCAAACGAACAAAGCGCATTTGGCACTCCCCAGCGGAGGACTGAGGATTAATTTCGACCACCTCGGGTCCTTTTGACGTGCGACCGAAAGTCCGCGGTGACACGGCGGCTGCTCCGCAATAAGCCTCCGTCAGATTTCGGGCACCTCGGCCGAGACTCGAACCCGCCACCTGGGGATACGAAGGCCGGCGCTTTGCCTCGGAGCAACCGATGCGGCCGAAATGAGTCCTTGACGCGTTCATCGCGCACTTATACTAAGCGCTCATTGGCTTTTCTCAACGTGCAACGAACGGTTAAAGCTCAAGCTCAAACAACTGGTAAAAAAAACTTTTTTTTTTTTTACCAGTTGTTTGAAAGTTTGTAAAATTGAAATGCATCCATGAGCAAAGAATTCGCTCCTGTAGCTTTTGCTGCAGCAGTCGTAGTCGTCTAAGTCGTATGCGTCATGCAGATTCTATGGTCCTGAGCGTAGATACAGCAATGAGAGTCGTAACTCAGCTTTTGGCTAAAATGCTCGTGATTCAAGAATTCCGTAACGACCTTATTATAGACCTTTTCTGCTTACTCTCGCCCCCGACCGCCAAGTAGGCATATCCGGTATGGGCGACGAAAAAATATTAAAACGTTTCAATCTGCAAATAGTAAAAAAATATAGACGGGAGGCAAAACGAGAATGTGTGACGGTTACGTTTGTGTCCTAAATGCCTTCTATTGGCGTGGCGACGGCAAAACAATGTTTTCGCCAACGAGCTTGAGTATAACTTAGAGCGGTAAACCGCAACCCAAGGCCTGCAGCAGAAATGGCACCCCCCCGGTTGCCGCCATCTTGCCCGTTTGCCACATTAGTGATCACGTGACGTCAAGATGGCTGCGCCCAGAGGTGGGCCTGATCAGATTGGCCAGATCATGGTAAGCAGAGGGGCCCTCTGGGGCTGCGTTCCAATGGGCGCGTTAAGTTAGTGAGCTCCAGACTCCGGACATCTGAGCTTGAGCGCGCGGGTTCGGAGCGTAGCTTAACGGCGCACTTTGCTGCCGACGCGCCATCTGACGCCTATTTTTCTTTTTAACGTTTCCGGTTCCGGCTTTTCGGCGCGCGCTTAGTCATGTCTCCCGTCTCGTCGAAACGCCGAAAAAGTGTTTGTTAGACGACGACCTCGATGAAATAAGTGCGCGGAGACGGCGGCAACAGCAAGAGCTGGTATTTGTGTTGCACGCTGTTGGTGCGGCGATTAAAGGTACGCCGAACGTCTTCTGAATTCCCAAAAACCTTCATTAAAGATTGACGGCTGAATGGCCGAATTCATCGGCTCGCCTGATCCTGAAATTGCGGTAAGGTACATGAAGAACTTTGACAAGCATTTGAAGGATGTATGCACCTGTCTACACCAGCACCTTTCTTTTTATTTCCCACGATGACGGAACGATTGCACGAGCTGCCAAGTGATCGCCGTCGAAGTATCCACGCATCCAAGCAGGCGCGACTTGCGCGTCCGAGGGAGTCCCTAAAGGCTTCGGCGCAAGCACGAACGACGCCGAGAGCTCCGAGCACAGCATGGTAGCGCGGAACGAGCAGCTCCTACCTCGGTGCCGTTCCTGGCTGCGCCGGAGCCTTTCGGCCGCGGGGTTCGGTTGGTGCGGTCGCGGTCGGCGAGATTTGGTGAGGTGAGCAAGGTGAGCACGGTGGCATCCTCAGAGCGTTCAGAAACGATCTCGCTCGCCGGGGATTGCGCACACACGACGTCTCTGGTCCAGAGTGGCCCGGCAGCCCGGCCCGGAGCACAAAACGCACGTGTTTTGATGTTTCTTCGATCTCGTGTGAGACCACAGCATGCCACAGTGTGAAACACCCGTAAAACCGTCGCGAGTAACCGCGAGACTGGCCGCGAGAGCGGAAACTCTGTAATTTCACCGGAAACCGATCTGTTCGAGCTCTCGCGCACCATCTCCGACGACGGAGCTCGCGGAGCGCGCTCCACCACCGTGCACCGGAAGTGAGACAATGTCGTTTAGTTTAGCTCGAGTGCACTCTGAGCGCTGGAGCGCGCTCGAGCGCGTTAACTTAACGCGCCCAATCTTACTCGAATGGATCCGAGTTACTCGGGTGGATCATGTCACGTGACAAGACTGATAGAGCAACTGGACGCGGGTAGGTTTTCGAACGCCAAGGAACAGAACATTTACCCTAGAGTGAGATCAAGTAAATTTTGGACCGCGGCCCTGCTTACCGTAATCTGGCCAATCTGATCTGGCGCACCTATGGGCGCAGTCACGTGATCACTAATGTGGCAAACTGTCAAGATGGCAGCAACCGGGGGGGTGCCATTTTTGGTCGCTGGTTTACCGCTCGAAGTTTACTCAAGCTCGTTGGTTTTCGCCCATACTGGAAGTGACGACAATTCAAGATGGCGGCGCCCTTGCGAAAAAGGTCTATACGGCTTATGATTCTCGACAGGCATGTATACGTTAATAAAAAAAAGTAACGCAATTCGCTCCTCGTTACACGCTTAACAGTTATAAAACTAAGTACGTAAGTCATTACTGAGATTTCAAATGTACACTTAACTTCTAGAAAGCAACGCGTCACTTTCGCATTACTGTGACTGTGGCGTGTTTTTTTGTTTTTTTTTTTTTTTTAAGCAGCAGCCGCCTTCCAGTATTTATCGTCATTAATTGTTTTTAGTTTTTTTTTAACGCATCCATTCACGGATAACGTTAGCTATAGTAAAGTAGCTCGTCAGCGTTTTTTATTGTTTATCTCGTGTTTTTTCGCCTTGAAAATCATAGGAGCGAGCTGCCGTGAGAGAACAGGGTTGGGTACTTGTGTTGCCCACATTCTTCCACAGAAGGAACTAGATACCTTTAGTCGTTACTCCATCCGAAAGTAACGAAAATACGTTACTCATTCCTTGCGTTGAAAAGTATTTAAATCGTTACTTTGTTCTAACCAAAAAGTAACTCGATACAAGCTTACTTGTAACACGTTACGTACGAGTCTGGTTTTCGACAAGCGCCCTCGTAACGGGAGCGTGACCAACTCCGGCGCTACAAAAAGCGTGTTAGTTGACTTCTGCCCTTTAGTGAGATTGCGAATGAATATCTAAAAAAGGTGGATTTTTACCGGGAATTACACAAGCACTTTGCCCTCTAATAGGAGCGTTGTATCCTAATGAACACACATTATAAGTTTTAACTTTTCAATGACATCCTTAATGCTATCCTTGAGCCGCGGGCAACACTTGGGTCCCCGAAGAGCCGCAGGAGCCTCTCGAGCCACGGTTTGGCCACCCCTGCTGTTTATAAATCTATCGCTTTGAAGCAAAACACCGCTAGCCGTACATGACTACAGCCCGCTTGAAAGATAGATGGGAAGGAAATTATCGCCTAAACTTTTTTGGCAAATATTTTAGTTGTTATCGTATGTCGCATAAATGTTAACGTTAAATTTCCTGTATCTACTCTAGAAAATCTAGTGTTTCTACTTTCCCGCGAGCACTTAAGCGAGAGAGAACCCCGATGCAATGGTGTGGCGTCAGCTTCGCCTTCATGGATAGGTGGCGCCAGCCGCCACCCATTAAGAAGGGTTCAGCTGTGTACCCATCCATCCATCCCGGCAGAGAACCGGGGGAATTCTCGGGTAGTCTTAACTACCCCCAGTTCGACAGCTGCAGGTCAGTTTGCTTCAAGCAATAGTTTGCCGCTAAAGAGTTCTCGTATCTAGAAACTTCTAAATTAGTTTGCATGCAGTTGTGTCAAGTGTGGAAACCGGAAGACAAGATCCGTGCCTCTTTTGTAGCGAAGAGGGGCTGACGTCCTCTAGCTCTTCACCAATAGATACGTTTACATTGATACGACCGTAGCTCATCGAACAGAGTTAGCGCATTGAATTCAATTTAACCGCCGCTTTTACATGGATTTGAATCGACCGGTGGCGAAACCTGGCGTCGAATGATTACAGCGCACCTCACGTGAGCTGTCGGAAGGGAGGGGGGGGGGGGGGGGGAGATTAGTGGAGTCCATCGGTGACAACGCTGTCTGCACTGTAGGCACAAAACGGAGAGGGAGAGGGGAGCAAAGTTTGAAGGTCATCTTAGCCTTTCTCCCCCCCCCTCCCCCTTCCTCCCTCTACCCCTTCCCCCGTCCTGCCGGCACCCGATTCGATTCGCTGGAGTTTACATGGACGTGTCTATTCGGCTTGAAAATAAAAAACCAACCTCTTCAAACGAATCGGATCGGACAGGATTCGACGCGTTTGGCTAGCGAACCGAGGCGTTTACACTATACGATTCGATATGCTAACTCGATTCGATTAGCTACTGTCGTAGCCATGTAAACGCAGCCAATGGCAAGTTGCTTCGTGGGAGATCAGCGCTGGATAGATGGCAGCACTACAGATATGCAGTCTGGCAAGCCGCCGTGACCCAAGAATGAGGATGCGTTCTTGGATGCGTTGGAAGCACGATCTGCTAAATGACGGGTTGTAAGCTCACTAGCTTTGTGTCGTTGCTGTTGCCAAGTCTTGATATGAGCAGCATACAACAGGGTTGCAAGAGCTTTCATAAAAGTATTCTTAACGTAAGCAGCACACCATACTACGTGTATACACCATAGAAAGGATTAAAATGACACGTGGTTCAATACAAGCCTGTTTATTCCACGCATGCAAAAATAGTGTCGCCATTTAAGGCGCCGTTAGTCATCTCAATGTGAGACTGGGAGCAAGCCAATGCTGTCAACTCCGTCGATGTAATTATGGGCCCCTACAAACGTGGACGGTTGATAGCCGATGAAGGATGGGAAGGCGTCCATTTCCTGGTGCAGTCTGCTGTTTCTTGTTCGGATGACGTGGAATTGCGGCGGAGCCATGGCCAGAGGGTCAAGCAGTAGCGCAACGGCCGATCTGATTTCGCCACACTGTCGGAGACAGTGGGACAGTGGGGCGAAATCTTTCGAACAAAATGGTGCCTCCACTGACCTTAGCCGACGAAAGAGAAATCGAAAGACTTTAGCGCCTTTTATGTTAAACGGGGTGCGAGAAGGCATATAGAGAAGGGAGTGGGCAGTCATTCAACCAAGATTGAGCACTTTGACCGGCCTCTGGTTAAGATGCCCATCGAGACGAAATGTCCATCGGGCCAAATGTCCATCAGGTCACGTGAGACGAGTGTCAAAATGTCCATATAGTCGAAATGTCCGATCGGGTCGAAATGTCCACCGAGTCAAAATGTCCGTCGGGTCGAAGTGTTCATCAAGACGAAATGTCCAATAGTGTCACAATGTCCATCGGGTCGAAATGTCCACATAGTCAAAATGTTCATCGGGCAATTGTTTTATTTGCAAGTGTTGGAAGCCCGACAAAATATATTCCTAATTAAGTTTCAGTCGGAACCCAGAAAGCAAATAAACAAAATTAGCACAGGGGCGAGAAAATGTTGCCAGTCATTTGGAGCCAGGAAAGTATTCTCGAGTTCGTTCTTTTTTAACCTGCGACCACATTTTGACCACATTATCATATCTAAAAGACGAAACTTTTACAGTAATATTGTTCTTTTAGACCATATGTACTATCAATACACAGGTCGTTGGGAGCGGATGCAATTTTGTTTTTCTGAGCGCTAACATAATTAAAATTGGCCAGAACGTAACTCTATAGCTGTTTAACACCGGAGTCTAGGTTTTCAGAAAAAAAAACAAAAAAAAACACTCTATCCTAATGTTGAACTTACGGCCCACAGAAACCTGCATACTTTGAAGTAAGAGTTTTTCCCGAGTTCTTTATTTGGTTAATTTCTCCAACAATTTTTTTAGATTTATACCCCATTCCCACGACCGTAAATTTACCTTTAGCTGAGGGACCTTTATTCTCTGCGGCCAATCAATCAACGATCTTCCGCGCGTGGCGTGAGCTCGCGACCCAAGAGCACGGGCTGATTCGCCGATAGCAAAGGGACCTATGTTAAAGGTACCTTTATGTTGACCGTGTGAATGGGGTATTAGAGTGGTATACTGTAGATTCATTAGCGTGGGATGAATTATTCGCGGTACAAGACGTTCGTGATTGTTTTCAAAATGCAATATTTTTAACTGAAGTCAGCGCACGCGCTTTATTTTGTCAATGACTTTTTTTTTACGCGTTTACGTTTTTTAGAAAAATTACCACCTTTTTCTGAACCTTTGGCATCTTGTTCCAAACATTGGGCACGTTCTGGCGGAGGTTGAGCGGACCTTAATGTTTGTCTTATATTTTCGGATAGAAACAGTTCTTTTTTTTTTAAACATCTGGCAGAGGAAAATATGGTTTCTCACAAAATTAATAAGTCACTGAGATTAGCGTTAGTGGTGAGATTATGACTGTTTGTGCAAGAACACGTGTGTATATGTTACAGCACTGCAACAGGGTACTTTTTTAAGGCCCGGCGCGGCCCGGGCCCGCTGACTCTTAGTCTTACCCGACCCAAACCCGACCCGACGGGATGCTATACCTAATCAGGCCTGGCCCATACCCGGCCCGAAGGAATGCCTACCTGATCAGGCCCGGCCCAGGCCCGTCTCAATACGCCTCGCAAGTGGGCTCATTTTCGTCTTCTGCGCATGAGAAAGGAGGTAGCGGTGACATCAGAACGCCGAGCCCTGATTGGCTGATCGCGACCCCCTATCTGAGCGTCGTCTGCTCCTTTGCAACGTCGTCTGCTCGCAACGTCGTCTGCGTCTGTCTTACCTTTCCTGCGACTTTCGGAAGTGCAGGTCTTTACGAGCGAGCTCGACTTCGCCTTTCAGAGAGGGCAGACGAAATAACTCGAGTGGTACGTTGTTTTTGTCTAACAACTAGCAGACGCGCATCAAGGAGAGAAGTCAAAGGACTCACTGGCGAGGTGTCCCGAGGCGCCCAGGTTTGTCTGATAAGAAGCGAGAGTGTCCGCAAGTTCCCTCCCAAATACTTTTTCCCTCCTTACGTGTGCGGCGAGACTCCTCACTCTTTAACGGCGTCGGCGGGTTGGCGCAGTTAACGTCGTCTGCTTTACGTCTGCTAGTCAAAGCGATGGCTGCTTTACCTTTCCTGCGTCTGTCGGAGATTCACCGCTTTTTCACCGGCGAGAGTCACCGCTGCCTCGGAAAACAAGGAGATGACAAGAGGAAGAGATTGACCTCTTAATCTAAAGTTGAGGTCAGCGATCAAAGTATAATACGGGAAGGGTTCACAAGGGTCGCGCAGGCATATTCCATTCAGCACGCCAGCCGGTCGTGGGCAGACGATCTTGGCCAAGGACCGTCGGAGCACCGCTGCGCGTGAGTCGGAGTGCCTGCTAGGCCTATCTGCCGAGCTCGCTTGGTCGGAGTCCGTGGAATCGTGGCCGTTGGAGCATTTTCGGGGTGTTTTTGGATCCAGCGTTCTTGTTCGTCGTGGTTTATTTCAAGTACTTTTTACTTTTTTTCTTGCTGCTTGTAGTCGGGACGCGTGAGAAGAGCACGTACAAAAATAAACGTCCGTTGGTCGTCGCGACCAAGTAACTGCGCGACGCGATCGGCCATGCTGATTTGGTCGTAAGAAGTGCGTAAGACAGCTTCGGAGCTGTCGTAGGATTCCGTCGTAACCTGCGCAAAACTTACGATAATTTCGGTTCGTGAATACGAATTTGTTCTTACGTTTTGTCTTACGCACATTTTTGGCGTAAGATCGTTTCGTGTATCTGGCCTCTGCACATCCGAAAGTCGCAGGAAAGGTAAGACAGACGCAGGCGACGTTGCGAGCAGACGACGTTGCAAATAAGCAGACGACGCTCAGATAGAGGACCGCGATCAGCCAATCAGGGCTCGGAGTTATGACGTCACCGCTACCCCCTGCGCAAGAAGCAGACGAACTTGCCCTCCGCATAAGAAGCCAAGGCATGCCTCATCTCTTCAATTCAAAGCTATAATTGGGAGGTGTTGGTGCATTTGATTCGTTTAGCCTAATCGTCATAAAAGACGCTGTCAAGAGGTTATGTGTCGGCATAAAAACGTGAATACTCACCACGGGAAAGAGTTGAGCACGTTGGTTAAACATATTTAGGATACACCAGCTGAACAAACCAAGCATACAAATGTAAGGAGGACGAGAGAGACGCATTCAACCGCTGGACTACCAACTGCATTTAATGAAACACTTCATCTTCATCGACAGGCTAGGATCAATCAAACCAACGATCAAACCTAGCTTGCTGCACTTCTTCCTTTATTTTTTTCTCATTTTTACAACTAGGGCATCCTACTCGTCTGTTTACTTGTGGGCAATACTTCCACCTCGCAACAACGTCCTCTCTTCTCTGGTTAAGGTCACAGATGGTGAACTAACACACATGTCCCCTTTTTCTTCTATGTTTAAAGCTTCTAAAACCTCCCGTGCAAACCGGTTTCGATGGTGCCCCATGATGGTAACTTTGTCTAATTTTGCCTTGCACTTGCAGCCACGGCAATGTAGGGCTAAGTGACCTGCTGCCGTCAAGTTCTTTAAACTATTGGCATGTTCCCGAGTCATATAATTTATGCACCGCCCGGTCTGTCCGATGTAACAGCGGCCGCATGTCAGGGGTATGTGGTATATAACCTCCTTGTCGCACTGGGCATAAGCGGTCCTGTGATTGGTTCCACACCCCTCGCTGTTGCTGGTTTGCCCCTGATTGACCTTGCGGCACAACGAATAGGCCTTATTGGGCGCCGAACACAGCACTTGTACCCCGTGCCGATTTGCCATCTTTTTTAACCTATGTGTAATCCCATGAATATATGGGACAACCACAAACGGCCGTCTTGTCTTCGTTTGCTGTGTGGAAGGGTCGTTGCGTCCGCATGTTGTCTTGATGGTGCGGCAAATTCTTTCGCACACGGAGGCAATTACATGTCGCGGGTAGCCCGCGTCCTCGAGTCTGGATATTTGCAACTCGAAGCTTCGGGAGATCTGATGCTCACATGATTTCTTCAGGCTAGAAGACAGGGCTGTGGCAGCTACTGCCTGCTTAACAGTTTTTGAATGCTGTGACGAGAAGGGGAGAAACCCTTTGCCTGAACGGGCTTGGTATCTCCAGCAAACATGATCAGCTCTGAACTCCAAAACCAAATCAAGAAACTTGATGGACTTCTTGACTGTAAGCTCATGCGTGAAAGTGAGCCCCATGCATGGCTGCTGAAAACTCCTCAGGATGTTGTTGAGGCACCCGTCGTTATGATCGTCAACTTCTGTAGTGCATAAAATAAGGAAATCATCTACATACCTAAATATCGCCGCGATTCTGGAATCTTTAATGCTTTCTTGGATGGCCCAACATCTGTGTGAAGTTTTTCTCGGAGCGTGCGGGCGTGCCATCCAAGAAAGCATTAAAGATTCCAGAATCGCGGCGATATTTAGGTATGTAGATGATTTCCTTATTTTATGCACTACAGAAGTTGACGATCATAACGACGGGTGCCTCAACAACATCCTGAGGAGTTTTCAGCAGTCATGCATGGGGCTCACTTTCACGCATGAGCTTACAGTCAAGAAGTCCATCAAGTTTCTTGATTTGGTTTTGGAGTTCAGAGCTGATCATGTTTGCTGGAGATACCAAGCCCGTTCAGGCAAAGGGTTTCTCCCCTTCTCGTCACAGCATTCAAAAACTGTTAAGCAGGCAGTAGCTGCCACAGCCCTGTCTTCTAGCCTGAAGAAATCATGTGAGCATCAGATCTCCCGAAGCTTCGAGTTGCAAATATCCAGACTCGAGGACGCGGGCTACCCGCGAGATGTAATTGCCTCCGTGTGCGAAAGAATTTGCCGCACCATCAAGACAACATGCGGACGCAACGACCCTTCCACACAGCAAACGAAGACAAGACGGCCGTTTGTGGTTGTCCCATATATTCATGGGATTACACATAGGTTAAAAAAGATGGGAAATCGGCACGGGGTACAAGTGCTGTGTTCGGCGCCCAATAAGGCCTATTCGTTGTGCCGCAAGGTCAATCAGGGGCAAACCAGCAACAGCGAGGGGTGTGGAACCAATCACAGGACCGCTTATGCCCAGTGCGACAAGGAGGTTATATACCACATACCCCTGACATGCGGCCGCTGTTACATCGGACAGACCGGGCGGTGCATAAATTATAGGACTCGGGAACATGCCAATAGTTTAAAGAACTTGACGGCAGCAGGTCACTTAGCCCTACATTGCCGTGGCTGCAAGTGCAAGGCAAAATTAGACAAAGTTACCATCATGGGGCACCATCGAAACCGGTTTGCACGGGAGGTTTTAGAAGCTTTAAACATAGAAGAAAAAGGGGACATGTGTGTTAGTTCACCATCTGTGACCTTAACCAGAGAAGAGAGGACGTTCTTGCGAGGTGGAAGTATTGCCCACAAGTAAACAGACGAGTAGGATGCCCTAGTTGTAAAAATGAGAAAAAAAAAAGGAAGAAGTGCAGCAAGCTAGGTTTGATCGTTGGTTTGATTGATCCTAGCCTGTCGATGAAGATGAAGTGTTTCATTAAATGCAGTTGGTAGTCCAGCGGTTGAATGCGTCTCTCTCGTCCTCCTTACATTTGTATGCTTGGTTTGTTCAGCTGGTGTATCCTAAAAAATGTGAATACTCACTCAAAAAATGAAAATAATCGAGAGATTACAGAACATCTACAAGTCGCAGGTTCTACGAAGTGCAGTGTAAAGTCACGATGAATTAAACATTTTCAGTATTAACGTGTTTCCGGACCCGAGCCAGGCCCGGTCCCGCAAGCAATCCGTACTACTTGACCCGGGCCCGGCCCATGCCCGGAAACAACCTGTGCTACCCGGCCCGGGCCCGGTCCGCGGGCCGGGCCCGGGCTTTGGGATCGGCCCGACTCCATTCAGAGCTCTAATATATATACTATTTTGCATACAAGTTGGTATCAGCACCAGTGCTAAAATATGAGTCAACAAAGTAAACTGTCTAACAGATCAAAATGACCATCGGGACGAAATGTTCATCGAGTCAAAATGTCTATCCTGGTCAAAACGTCCATCGATACAAAATGTCCATAGAGCCTAAATGTTCAATATTAGACATTTTAACTCGAAGGACATTTCGTCTTCATGAACATTTTGACCTGGAATCCCTTTGACGTTGCCATTTTGACACACACGGACATTTTGTCTTGTTGGACATTTTGACCCGATTGGACATTTCGTCTCAATGGACATTTTGAGTTGATGGACATCTTGAGCCGATTGGACATTTCGTCTCGGCGGACATTTCGTCTCGATTGACGTTTTGACATGGGTGTCACGTGTCGACTCGATGGGCATTTTGTATCGTTGGGCATTTTGACCCGATTGGACATTTCGTCTGAATGGACATTTTAAGCTGATGGACATTTCGAACCGATTCGACATTTCGTCTCGACGGACATTTCGTCTCGATGAA
Organism: Ixodes persulcatus; assembly: GCA_013358835.2. Taxonomy (NCBI): domain Eukaryota; kingdom Metazoa; phylum Arthropoda; class Arachnida; order Ixodida; family Ixodidae; genus Ixodes; species Ixodes persulcatus. Next base: position 156,365 of record JABSTQ010009771.1, read on the forward strand.
CGTTTTGACATGGGTGTCACGTGTCGACTCGATGGACGTTTTGTATCCTTGGACATTTTGACCCAATTGGACATTTCGTCTGAATGGACATTTTAAGTTGATGGACATTTCGAACCGATTCGACATTTCGTCTCGACGGAAATTTCGTCTGGATTGACGTTTTGACATGGGTGTCACGTGTTGACTGGATGGACATTTTGTATCGTTGGACATTTTGACCCGATTGGACATTTCGTCTGAATGGACATTTTAAGTTGATGGACATTTCGAACCGATTCGACATTTCGTCTCGACGGACATTTCGTCTCGATTGACGTTTTGACATGGGTGTCACGTGTCGACTCGATGGACGTTTTGTATCGTTGGACATTTTGACCCAATTGGACATTTCGTCTGAATGGACATTTTAAGTTGATGGACATTTCGAACCGATTCGACATTTCGTCTCGACGGACATTTCGTCTCGATGGACGTTTTAGAAGCTTTAAACATAGAAGAAAAAGGGGACATGTGTGTTAGTTCACCATCTGTGACCTTAACCAGAGAAGAGAGGACGTTCTTGCGAGGTGGAAGTATTGCCCACAAGTAAACAGACGAGTAGGATGCCCTAGTTGTAAAAATGAGAAAAAAAAAAGGAAGAAGTGCAGCAAGCTAGGTTTGATCGTTGGTTTGATTGATCCTAGCCTGTCGATGAAGATGAAGTGTTTCATTAAATGCAGTTGGTAGTCCAGCGGTTGAATGCGTCTCTCTCGTCCTCCTTACATTTGTATGCTTGGTTTGTTCAGCTGGTGTATCCTAAAAAATGTGAATACTCACTCAAAAAATGAAAATAATCGAGAGATTACAGAACATCTACAAGTCGCAGGTTCTACGAAGTGCAGTGTAAAGTCACGATGAATTAAACATTTTCAGTATTAACGTGTTTCCGGGCCCAAGCCAGGCCCGGTCCCGCAAGCAATCCGTACTACTTGACCCGGGCCCGGTCCATGCCCGGAAACAACCTGTGCTACCCGGCCCGGGCCCGGTCCGCGGGCCGGGCCCGGGCTTTGGGATCGGCCCGACTCCATTCAGAGCTCTAATATATATACTATTTTGCATACAAGTTGGTATCAGCACCAGTGCTAAAATATGAGTCAACAAAGTAAACTGTCTAACAGATCAAAATGACCATCGGGACGAAATGTTCATCGAGTCAAAATGTCTATCCTGGTCAAAACGTCCATCGATACAAAATGTCCATAGAGCCTAAATGTTGACATGGGTGTAGTTCGCGATGACTTTTGATCGTGGACATTTACCATTGGCTTTCTGAAGACATTTAAGTTGTGACATTTCGAACGTCGACATTTCGTCTCGACGGACATTGCTTGACGTTTTGACATGGGTGCACGTGGACATTTTGTATCGTTGGACATTTTGACCCGATTCGGACATTTCGTCTGAAATGGACATTTACGTTGATGGACATTTCGAACCGATTCGGACATTTCGTCTCGACGGACATTTCGTCTCGATTGACGTTTGGACATGGGTGTCACGTGTCGACTCGATGGGACATTTTGTATCGTTGGACATTTTGACCCGATTGGACATTTCGTCTGAATGGACATTTTAAGTTGATGGACATTTCGAACCGATTCGACATTTCGTCTCGACGGACATTTCGTCTCGATGGACGTTTTGACATGGGTGTCACGTGTCGACTCGATGGACGTTTTGTATCGTTGGACATTTTGACCCAATTGGACATTTCGTCTGAATGGACATTTTAAGTTGATGGGACATTTCGAACCTGATTCGACATTTCGTCTCGACCAGACATTTCTTCTCGATGGAACGTTTTGACAGGGTGTCACGTGTTCGACTCGTGGACATTTTTGTTACTCGTGGACATTTGAACCCGATTGGACATTTCGTCTGAATGACATTTTACGTTGATGGACATTTCGAACCTGATTCGACATTTTCGTCTCGGACGGACCATTTGGTCCCCTCTCCTCCCAATGACGGTTTTGCATGGTGTCACGTGTCGACTCAGATGACATTTTGTATTCGTTGGCTACTTTTGACCCAATTGGACATTTCGTCTGAATGACATTTTAAGTTGATGGACATTTCGAAACCGATCGACATTTTTCGTCTCGACGGACATTTCGTCTCGATTGACGTTGTGCACATGGGTGATCGTGTCGACTCGGGACATTTTGTACTGTTGGACCTTTTGACCCAATTGACATTTTCTGCTGAATGGACATTTGTAAGTTAGATGGACATTTCGAACCGATTTCGGACATTTCTCGTCTCGACGGAACTTTCGTCTCGATGGGCGTTTTGACATGTGTTTGTCATCGTGTCGACTCGAATGGACGTTTTGTATCGTTGGACATTTTGACCCAATTGGACATTTCGTCTGAATGGACATTTTAAGTTGATGGACATTTCGAACCGATTCGACATTTCGTCTCGACGGACATTTCGTCTCGATTGACGTTTTGACATGGGTGTCACGTGTCGACTCGATGGACATTTTGTATCGTTGGACATTTTGACCCGATTGGACATTTCGTCTGAATGGACATTTTAAGTTGATGGACATTTCGAACCGATTCGACATTTCGTCTCGACGGACATTTCGTCTCGATGGACGTTTTGACATGGGTGTCACGTGTCGACTCGATGGACGTTTTGTATCGTTGGACATTTTGACCCGATTGGACATTTCGTCTGAATGGACATTTTAAGTTGATGGACATTTCGAACCGATTCGACATTTCGTCTCGACGGACATTTCGTCTCGATTGACGTTTTGACATGGGTGTCACGTGTCGACTCGATGGACATTTTGTATCGTTGGACATTTTGACCCAATTGGACATTTCGTCTGAATGGACATTTTAAGTTGATGACGGACATTTCATCTCGATTGACGTTTTGACATGGGTGTCACGTGTCGACTCGATGGACATCTTGTATCGTTGGACATTTTGTCCAGAAACCCAACACAAGTACCCAGCCGTTTTCACCCCATCTCGCGCCTGCTCGCGACGAGAAAACGCGAGAGAGACCGGTAAATGACGTGCGCAAGGTATGTCAGTTTATCCACAGTTATCCCTGAATGAACGCCTTAAAATGAAAGTAATTATTAACGTCAGAAAATATTGCAAGTGGCTACTGCTTTACAAGAATGAGACGTTTAGAGTAATGAGAAAATAACGCGTTGCTCTCAATATGATGTAACTCGTTCCTTTTGAAGGCCTGTAACGAGCAACGTATACTTGGCAACTTTCTAATTGAGTAACGAATAACGGTATTTTTTAGTTACTCCCTTTCATTAACTTGTACATGTCTGTGTATGGCGTGCGGACGCGACTGAACCCTAAATACTCATGTTGAATTAACCTGAGACTGGGGTAGAATTGAGAAACATTCAAACGTAGAAGGGTCAGAAAATAGCGAAGACGTTTCAAAATCAACTAACCCGTTTAGTTAGTCCACCTTTTTACATAATCTCAAACTCAAGGTCATCACCACCAACATAAAAAGACAAAGTCTATACAGTTCGCGCCAAAACCTCGATCACACAATGTAAGAATGATTGTTGCGCTTGAACAGCATAGACTTCGTCCTTCTGTGTTGATGGAGATGACCTTGAGTTTGAGACGATATAAAGAGTTGGACTAAATCAGGGGTAGCCAAGCTGACCCGGCCTAAGAACCTCAATCAAAACCACGAAACTTCCAAGAGCCGCAGGGGGGGGGGGGGGGGGGGGGGGGGGGGAGGGGGAGGGGGCGGCAAACTTTAGTTTAGAGCAAGAAACGAAACTCGAACTATACTTTCAATCTATTCGAGTCAGAAGCAGTTTAACTGCACGTAAGGTAGCAGTAGCACAAGACTACAAAACCGCGACCTGTCTTTCGATATAATACGCGTTCTAGTTCTCTTTTTAGGGAAGTGCTCGCATAACCGGGAGGGAGGAGGGACGGAGGGGTGGAAGGGGGGGGGGGGGGGGGGGGGGAGCCGCGAGCCGCATTTCAACACGCGAAGAGCAGCATGCGGCTCGCGAGCCGCGGCTTGTGCACCCCTGTACTAAATAAACGTCGTATAGCTTATAGTCTAAGACGATGTAATGTCTCTTTTCTGTCCCTTGAACGTTTTGATTTTTCTCTTCTTCCCCAGTTTCAGGTTAATTCAACATAGCATGGATCTTGTAAAACACTATATATTTACTGACATTCTTAACAAACGCAGGCCGTGGGATGTCACGCGCATCTCATTAGCACTTTGCAGCCAATGAGCTTGCTGTATTAGCCGACAAGAACGCTGAACAGCCAGTCACGAATCAAGCAGCGTATCCATAATAAGTCGCCCTGCATTTTGATAGGGGCGGTGCAAGCTGTATTCATTTGGATTGTGTTTTATTTTTTTTTTTTTTTTCAATTTACATGGGCTTATTGGCATTACTTGGACCGAAGTATGCTCGCACGCAATGACACTGACCAAGAACCCTCTTTGTTGCGGTGTTATTTCGAGGATTAAAACGAGCGTTGTCTTTCAATCTCTCCTTCGTAAAACTTGGTGACGTAGACAGGAGGGCACATGACACGTATTACAGAAATGTACACTTGAAGTATATTTTTAGTGCGCTTGCAATGTATCGTCTATATGTTAATATGCTGTTAATGTACTTTATATATCAGCAGTACGGTCCGTGCTTAGACCCAGACTAGAAGCTAAGGTGTGCGTACTAAAAACATAGGTTTAATACACTAAGAGTAAACTAGAAAATATACCTAGAGTATGTTTTATCAAGCGTTCCATAGAAGTACAATATTTTTACATACTTTTAGTGTGTTTTTTCTTTTCGACAAGGACAAGCCGGGGTCACACTGTTTATAGATCATACAAAACACAGTGTGCATGCAGATTCGAACGCGAATCGACGCGAGATCCGTGTTTCGAATGCCGCCTGGCAATAAGTTTAAAACGAAAACCCCGCACACGGAATTCGAACCATGATATTATATGGTGACTCGTGATTGCAGACTGCCTATTGTATGCTGTATGAGTATATAGTGTGACCCCGGCTATTGGGAAGGAGATCGAACAGCCACTCCTCTAACGGTATACGCTTCAGCAGTGGGACAACAAACCGCATTTTCTTGTTTGTTTTTGATCCGACAAATCGAAAATGACGATTCCAAGGCCAGTCCTCGTGCGACTAAACCACTGGTCAGAGAGAAGTGCACGTTCCCAGAACGTGCCAGGCGAGGTTCGATTTCTTTGTTATGCTGTGCTAGTAAACACCGGGCTGCGGAGACAAAAAGCTCGATAAACCGCCCCATATTAGCGGCGAGATGTTTTCGTGGCGCCCTCCTGTGGTTCCCCCTTGTGACGTCATTACCTTGCAAACAACAAGTTCGATGATGTTTGTTATTAGCATGGTGGAAGCTTGAAATCATAGCGCTCTCAAAGGAACACTGCCAACACCGTCAAAATTAAAGTTCTTTCATTCCTCTTATTAACGTCGATGATAAATCCCCTTTCCGACGTCATAGTCAGCGTTCGGCCAGTCGTGGAAGGCCGACCACAGCGACGCTTTCGGTCGCGCACGGGGCTAATAGTTCGGCCTCCTGCCCAATACTCTGTTCCCTCTTAAACTGAGACTATATTCGTTTCAGCTCAAGTCTAGACGCCGTCGATGGTATACGAGCGCGAGAATGTGGCCCTGAACAGTGCCTGCACTGCACGAGCGCTCGTGCCTCGGAGAAAGCCCGGAGCTCAAGCCTGTACAGCATTGGCTGCTCGCTGGCTTCCGCAACGCTTTGGTTGCGCGTGCCTGCGCGTTCACACTTCTGGTAAGGGCACAAAGTTCGCACAGAAAGCGGAGCTTCAAGTCTCAGCTAAAGGGTGAGGGGAGTCTATACAGTGCGTAGATTGAGTTTCTGACGTAAAAGGACGACCTCAAAATCTACTTTAGCGCCCTTTCAAAAGATAAAAAAAGATGAAAAAAGGGGCACCGTTTTGTTTTTCTTTTAGAATGACATGTCAGTTTGCAATTTGTTTTTTGCATCCTTTCCGTAAAAAATGAGCGCACACCTGCGGGATGTTTCATCGGGACTAAAACCAGGCCGCGACGCCGCTTGATATCAGCGGCTTATATAAAAAATTCAAGGTTACTTTGTTATTCGACCTCCACAATTCGTTTTGAGCACGTGTCGCGCACGTGACGTTTACATGGTATACACATTTGTTCCTTTCGTGTTTTGTTCGTAAATTTTGTCGGTTTCATAATCAAAACAAAACATATCCACATCAAGGTCTCTAGAAAAAAAAAAAAAAAAACAGAGCGCCCTCCCCCCCCCCCCCCCCCCGCCCCCCCCCCCCCCCCCCCCGCTTTTCCGGGCAGACACACACACACACTTTTCCGGGGTATATTATTAAGACCACTAACGAAATGATCGGTCATGTGTGAATCCGCAGTAAAGTAACACCGATACTTGCGACAGCTCATCGTATCCTGGTATCGTTGTGTATCCTGCAGTAAACATAGGATGACCTTATGGAGACCTTGTGATGACGCGCTTCACTTCTTCTGCCGTGGTCGGCACTATACGTAAAAAAACCAGCACCATTGCCATCTAGCCATGTGACGCACTCACTCAATTTATTCACACAGAAGCCCCTTAACAGACGCGGCCTGAGACCGACATGGAGTGATGCGACGACACAAAAGCTTTGACCCTCTAGCGGGCGCTACGCGAGACTCATGTGCGCAGCTGCCTTCAAGATATGCGGTTTACTATACACCAACTCATGTTTATAAACAAACCGGAGTGACCCTAGTGGACGCCACCGGCGCCGCGCATGCGCTATGGAGGGTGGGCAAGAAGCTCACCGTCGCCCATAAACAAACCATTGAAATGCGATGTTGTCGGCGTCGGTGTGGGTCCCCGTGCTCTTTTTTGCGCTAGAATTGTTAATTCTACGTCTTCTAACAATGTCCGACTACTTGAGCGGCTTCAGCAAAATTAACGAGGCTCGACACACTACAAAACTTTGCGTAAATAGTTTGACGTGCGGCAATTCAGTCGCATGAACGCCGCAAAATGGACGCCAAAACCATGATGAGATTCTTCTAGCTATTTTCGGTCGCGACGTCGCTCGTGCTGCAAAAGTGTGCGCGGTAGCGGCGATGATCGACGTCGATACTGAAAATCGGAAGCGGGAACAGACCAAGTGAATCAGGCGTAAACGGTCGGTGATGGCCACTCGTACCAATGATAAACATTGTGTATCTACTGTTTACACCGAGCCTATTAAAAGTCTTTTGAGACTTGCAATTACTTCTTATCGCAATCACCGGGTCAAAGTTTGGTCTACGGGCCGATTTCGTTTGAACGAGCTGACGACAAAAAGCAGACAAGTTTGAAAGAGCAGACGACAGTTCGACCGATCAGGCGGCCATTCGATCTCGAAGACGCACTGAACCAACAGGTGGTCCGGACAACTTGGAGAATTTCCCTCTTTCATGTTGGAACAAAACAAATACATCTGGGGACCTCATGGACCTGTGAATTCAGCCCAAAGTGTTGCCCTCACAAGCAATTGTAGTTCGACAGCGTCTGGTTTGCCCTTTTCATGGCCCCTGTCCACGTTTTTGGATGAACCGAGCAGGCAGAAAACACATGAAAACTGACCTTCAAACGTTTCCCGACTTTTTTGGTACAGCCCCCGTCGCGGCGTTTTGACGAGAAGGCAGGTCGCAACGTCCCGGCGCTTGCAAAAAATACACAAAATTTGTCGACATATTGATGCGATAAAAACTTGCGATTTGTGATAATCGATTTTACGCACCTGCCCGCTTTTGTTTTTTTTTTTTTGGTCGCATGATAACGTGATTATGGGAGTTGTGAAATCGAAACCATTTTGGTCATTTTGACCAATGATACCAAAACTCGACATTGTGCGTCGTGTTGTCCGCTGTTTTATTTCTTCGTATCCCAGACTTTATTTGAACAAGCCTTTTTTGTGAAATTAACTATTTATATTTAACATTTTAATGATTTAATGTAGTTTATAAGATTGTTTTGTTAAAAAAGTTGCAACACTCAATAACGTGCTCTGGCCACTCTGGCAACGCTCTGAAACTTTTACAATGCCCTGCAAGCAAAAAAGCAAAAAAAAAAAAAAAAAAAAAAACATGGTGAGTCACTCCGAGGGGGTACCGATAACTGCGAGCCACGAACATGAATGATTCGCTAACATCCGTCAAGAGTGCGAACGGTAAATCGTCACGCAAACATATTCTCACAAGCTGCAAATATTTATTTGGTTTAGCTAGTAGAACATACTAACGACATGTGATTATTATATACAAGTCACCATTTCTCGGTTCTTCAAGACCATTTCCCTAGTCTGAACGGTCGCGCTACGGGCCACGGCTGCACGACCACGCCCCTGCCCTCGCCACGGAGGCTGCGTGGGCGAGGGCAAAAAGCCGCGTTCTCGATAAACTACGGAGCTACGTTGTGTCGTCTGCCACTGTACCGCCAACAGGAGAGCGATAGCTCTGTGTGTTCCACAGACGCGTGTTGCGGTATGGCTCTGTACGTCTGTCCTAGAGGAAGATAAAAATATAGGCTCTGTGACCCCCTCCTAAGCTAGCAAAAACAAACAGAAGTATACTCGTTTAGACTGAAAGGTTTCCGAAATAGTGGCCAGACATTGGAAAAGCATATGTCACAAAACTTGGTTAGTGAAATGTCATTATTTTTTTGAGCAAGAAATCACCTGCTCACCACTGGGACGACGAAATCGTCACTATTTATTGCGTCAAGTGTACTTGCGCTCATGAAGAAAAATCTGAACACATCCTTCTCCCAACGGCCTATGTCAAATAACAAACACTTTTTTTTAAACATGTATGCACAAATAACTCATTTATTGCTACACTTGTATATACACGTAAATGAAACGACGTCAAACCGCATTTGTGATTAGATCTTGATGTTTATATCAACTACATTCATATTTTTTTAGGGCTTCATTCAACGATAACTTCACCAATAGTTAATGGAACACGATGGCTCGATCTCACCAAAAACCTCAACGTGCGAAGCTTCCAACGACGGTCGCTTACGAGTATTCTCAATGTGGGATTTCAGAAGCTTTCGCTTGCCATAAGGAGCTTGCTTTCGACTACAGCACTGCACGGGCCCGGGAAGTGCGGAGCGCGCTGCTGTGGGGAGAGGTTGACTTACAAGATGACGTGTTACGTGATCACGTAAGATGACGCGTCACGTGATCACGTAAGCTGACGTCATTTCGTATAACGTGATCACGTAAGATGACGTCATTTCCTGTAACGAGATCACGTAAGATTACGTGTTTGTGTCACGTGATCACGTAAGATGACGTCAGTTCGTATCAGGTGATCACGTAAGATGATGTTTTCGTGTCACGTTATCACGTAGGATTACATGATTTCGTGTTACGTGACACGAAGGGGGTAAGGAGGAACTAATGCTCACGCATTTCCATCGGATGAATCCCATTGATCGCTCCACTCCCATTTTTTTTTTCGTTTTTGATTTTGCTTACGCGGTTGGGAGCGATTGAAGGCTGGTTCACACATTTTCGTTTGACTGCGACTGCAACCACTTGACACCTGCTTACAACCAGAGGTTGCTATGGCTACAGTTGCGTCGAGCATAGACATGCCTGAGCTTGAAAGGCACGCGTCGTACTCAAGCGGAACTGAACGCAACTGTGTGAACCAGTCAATAGAGTCCGTTTTGCATTTTATTGTGGTGCAGCACTACACGCTGATTCAAGATTTCGGGCAGCGACGTAAACATGTGTTGGTCCCCAAAGTCTGTCCAAGTGGCACAGTGGCGATTCATTGAGAAATCGTATTGAAGGCGCGCGAACGTTTGCTGGAAGATACCCACGTTAGACTCACTTTCCATTCAAATCATTTTGGCAATGACTTTTATTTGTTTCATTACATGACATGGTGGACTCATAAGCTTAGGTGGACTGAAACCACAGATTGTACGGTCTTTAGATTACTTGCTTCGTGCATGTAATTAAATAACTCTTGCGTCTTTTTTATTTGACGCCGTAGCAACAGTAATGCGAAAAGAAACATATGAACGAGGAAAGATTAGGATACGAGGTGCCACGATGTTATGAAAGTAATGAATACACGACGGATACCATCGTACATTTTTCACTTGTTGGACGTTTTACAAGTGGAACGTCGCGTTTATATCCGGTTGAAAATAATATAACATAGACAAGGGGCTTCTAGATCTATTGAAGAAGCTTTTTCAGAAGAACTGATTCTCCCACTTTGTTTGTGTTATTTGAATGCTCCAACTTTTTGTGGTATTTGACGAGCTCGGTAGTTTTACAGAGCCAAGCGGGAGAGAAGTATAACTTTGCATTGATGGCTCTTACGAGCATCGAGACGGTCTACATCGAACATAGAGATCATATAATAATATCGAGGAAAAGGCCCAGCATCTTCCCAGGCTTTCCAGTCGCCTCGAAATGGCAATACACGGAAGCAGACATCGTCAGTACCGGTGAGACAAAATAGCAAGTCTTCTCTGTCATAAACGCAAAAGCTGGTAAAACATCATTTGCAATGACAATATTTAGTGTCTTTTTGCTTTATTTCCACAAAAACAACCGGCGAAAGTCATTTTATCAGAAACAACTCACGCTGACGAAGAGTTGAACAAAGGCAAAGCTTAGATGCAAAGCGAGCGCGCTTCGCCTCGTTCTGTGTCTCGGGACCGACGATGTCAGCGTCCGCAATTCCCCACTATCCGCTGCTGTATTTGCCCCGCTGGCCTCGAACTAGATGCGGTAACCGAAGTCACATTTTTCCCCCACTGCATGGCCGCCTTCCATATACATCACGGCTGGAGAACTGCGGTGGGTTGCTAACTCCACAAAACAAATCTATTTACTATATAAAAACATAAATCTCTAGACGCACTGGAATATCCTGAGTCATTACCCACCCCAATTTTTGGGTTTCTGCTCTCAGTTAACGGTCAAAATCGAGAGTGAAGTCGCACCTGTCACCATAACAACCATAATGCGCAGAAAGAAATATGAACGAGGAAATGATAAAATACGAGGTACCATGGTGTTGTGAAAGTAACGAATGTACGAATTATATTACGGAATATTTTTGTGATGCCGCAAAAGAGCGGTTTCTCGTGCTTTGCTGGGGTTATTTGACGAGCTTGGCGGTCCTACGAGGCCACATATATAGGAGAGAGGTAGAAATTTGTTACGACTCTTGTTACGAAAGGGGTTGGGGGTGTCACACAGGTCTAAACAAAAACATTCAAGAGTTTCTTCTTTTCTTTTCTCCCCGTTTTCAGAACAACTAGGCATGAGACCCCAAGGATTAGTAGGCCACTCCACTAAGCGAAGCTATGGAATGTTTAGGGTGCTTCGTTTTCTGTTAGGCACACAAAAACTCCCCACTTTGAACTTCTTTGTGCTAACTTCGGGAAACCGATAATCCGCAGTGCGAACAAAAACGACTTATCGGGGTGCCCAAGACATCGCTTTTGACCGCGTTGTAGATTATCATTTGCGTAGGTCAGGGTTTGAAAGGAATCGCGATCGTTGAGGCGTTTGCTATGTGTCGCTGCAAACATAACATATGCACCACCTTCACGAGCGTATATCGAAAGGAAGTTGATTTTCTACGCGCGGAACGTTTGGCCGCCGTTTCCTCTGCGTGACGTTACCGGTCAACTTTGGAGATAGCGAGATTTAGCAGGCCGGTTTTCTCCTCTGTATCGGTATCCCCAAAGAAGGCGCCGCAACTGAGCATTCACGGCTCCAGTCTTTTCTGCATAGTTCAAGGTCTCGTGGCGGATGACGCAGAGCTAACCTGGCGCTTAGCGGGTTGCGGAAACGATCTGCTGAAACTCCCTATTCTCCTCACTCTATTCGTCCGAACTACCTTTCCCTTCCCGGCCCTTCCATTCTCCCTTCTTTCTTGCCCTAGTCCAGTTTCCCCTACAAAAATACGTTTTGAAGTCGAAGTAAATAAATATTGTTGCAGTTCAGGGTTGCCTTCTGGCGCTTTGGCCTTTTAGCAACTTCATTATCCGGTGTTCAGCATTGCGATGTTTGTTATTTTGATAATGCGAGGTTTTGAACTGAACAAATCACCTCTATTCACCGAGGAAAAAAAAAAAAAACAATTTTCAGGACGAACTTTAATATTCTGAGTTGATAAACATCCGCCGGTGACGAAAATACAAAATAGGTTACAGCCGAAAAACTCCGGTGGTTGGAAATATTCGGCCTGGGCAAAACTAAAACACTCCAGTCGGTGAATGTTCCCGCCCCAGCGACGGCTAGTTTCTTCGAAACGCCTCCTCTGTAGAAGTTTGGGAAACATGTTATCTCGTCGATCCTCCATCCTTCCAGTGCCTATTCAGAGGTCGGTGTGGTTCTTGGAATACAACGCCAACAACATTAGTGTCGTCCGGAACCATTGACCTTAGAAACGCGCCTCTTCGCTTAGGGAACTGAGATGCGTTGATTGTTATTTGTTTCTTTTGCCTACTACAGACCATTCCAAAACTCGCCTTCTGGGTGCCACCAACTTTGTCTACTGGGCTGTGAAGCGCGTTCGAGCGTGCGCAATAGCTCTCTAGGCCAAAAGATTGTACACTGCGTATGCATTCACAGCTCAATGACTTAGGCATTTTTTGTCGGGATAGATGCTCCCACGAGAAGAAAAGCGTATGAAATATGTGAATAGAATTGGAAATTTGAAATGTTCTTGTCCAATCGCATTTTTCTTCCTCGGTTATCAACGCCTTTTAGCGTCATCACGAGACGTTCAACCATAATACACGGGTGTTTAAAAAGTAAGCGTCGAAAAACATGCGCCGATTTTTGGTCAAAAATAAACACCGGAAAAACATACCCTAATCATTACTCATGCCACCTTTTTGGGCAATACGCGAATTTCCAGAAGAACAGCGAGTTATCACCCTCCCCTAGAAATACCCTGGCTACAGAGCAGGCGACCCGTTTTTCCTCGCGTCAAATTGCGGTGACCACGAACCGTACGGAGGTCACAGGACGTCCGTGAAAAATATAAAGGAGGCAAAGAACGATCTACTCTGTGCACGTTTCATCCCCGATTTCCACGACCCCAAGGCCGAAGGACGTTAGTGTGAAAGATAACAATAAAATAAAACTTTGTGTCAAAAAAAAACAAAAGCACACGGAGATCTATTTACCGATAACCAGGAAAGCGAGACACGCACACTGACGCCTCGGCGTGCAGAATGAAACAGGATACGGGCGCGCGCGGAAGAACACCTTGCACAGTGCCGATCCGGCCGATCGCCGAAAGGACGATTTCGCATTTCGTGGACAGCGAGCGCCACCTCACGGGAGAGAGAGGTACCTTAAAAACAATGAAAACAAGCACCGACATCTTGGTTCTTTATATTCGCTGTAGTTACGGAACAGATCGACTTACGTGAATAATTTTGATATTATTCGATTCCGTAATAAATTTAGAAGACATTCAATGAAATACTTTTTTCGTTTGCATTGAAATAATTTTGTAAATTCGCTCCGAACGTAAGAGTGCCGAATCAGCAGATTTTGACCGTTTTCATGATTTTTTAAAGAATATAATCAAATTTATAATAAAACATTTGTTCCATTTAATGTCTCGATAATGCCTCAATGTCTTTAAAGCCCAAATTTTCTAGAAGATCCGCGCAGCCGTTTTTATGTGAGAATTTTTCTAAGATGGCGAAAAACCTCATGTATTCTCTACTGGGCTCTGAGGTGCGCTCCCTCTTAAGTGATGAGGCTGGGCTTCGCGGACCCCAAAGGGTCCGCGGACCTCCATTTGAGAACCACTGTTATAGAGCATGATGATGTTTATCAAGACGCTGAAACTAGAACTGTGAACTAGTCAAGCTTCCCAGAGACCGCTTTTCTTCCCTCACAGGTCCTCCATCTGTATTGTTGCCAGGCTAGAAAATAAACTGATTCGACTTTGAAGCTTTCTTTGTACGTTTATTAAAATAACATCTTATCTTATCTGTCCAGTAAATATATAAAAAATTGCAACACTCAATAACGTCATCTGGCCACTCTGGCAACGCTCTGAAACTATCCGAACTTATCCGAAACATACCGAGCTTCGGCCGTTCTTGTGAAACTTTTCGAACCCCCCCCCCCCCTTTTTGGGTTCAAAAATTGTTTCAGGAAACGTTTTGTCACATCACTATATGTTATACTGCCCAATTACAACTGCACAATTTTAGCTACTCTGCTAGACACAAAGCGAACGGTTTTATACCTATACATATAATTAAGATTCAGAAAAAAGAACGAACAATATTAATTATTATTTCTATTGAAAATTTATCACCTTGTGATACTTTATCTGTACACATAGAAATGCTGCGAACTTCGCGCTATGTACCCAATCAGGAAGACATTATTTTTAAAAGCCAATTTATGCGCTTCCGAGTTATGTTGAAATCAATTTTGGCAAGTTCTTTTTTTTTTTAAGAGCGTTATTGGGCAGGCGAGCTGATAGCTATAGGACATGCCAAAACCAGGGACTGAGTGTTGTGGTATGTTTCTCTTTTATTTATTTTTTATTTTATAGAGCAGTGGTTCTCAACAATTGTTGTTTCGCAAACCGCGTGTGGATCGGCGGAGGAAACGAAGGACCCCGTTCGTGACGAGGGGAAGGTAAATGTATAGGTTAAATATGATAATGATTCAGTAAATAGATATAACCAAGGGCTAGTGTGAAGTAGACTTCTCCTACTGACACATACACGAGAAAACTCACCCGAAAATTGGAACGTTCCTTTTCAGCCTGAGAAAAGACAACTTTTATTGCCAGGCTTAAGTGATGAGGCTGGGCTTCGCGGACCCCAAAGGGTCCGCGGACCTCCATTTGAGAGCCACTGTTATAGAGCATGATGATGTTTATCAGGACGCTGAAACTAGAACTATGAACTAGTCAAGCTTCCCAGAGACCGCTTTTCTTCTCTCACAGGTCCTCCATCTGTATTGTTGCCAGGTTAGAAAATAAACTGATTCAACTTTGAAGCTTTCTTCGTACGTTAATTAAAAATAACATCTTATCTTATCTGTCCAGTAAATATATAAAAAATGACCGGCACTCAACCATAGATCTGAAACATTCTTGTGCGGTTCTACATATTCGAGATGTTGAGACTTTACCTTTTGTTCCCACATATTATTTTTTTTTTTTGGTAACCCCTAGAACAATGTAATATACCCTTTTCAGAAGTCTGCGCTAATACCTGACCGCCATTGACTGATCAGATTCTCTGAGCATGTACTGGAGACGAGCGCTGCGTCGGAGTTCGGAGAGGACTGGGACCCAATCACACGCTTCGTAGAAAAGTAATGGTGGCCGTCAATGTTGCCTGATAAACTTTTAAAGGGGTTCTATTGCCAATCATTAATATATGAAAATTTGACATTACGAGCTTCAGATGCGGTGTCAGGAAAGGAAACTCGCGCGATAATATTATGTACGGCTTTTATTGTCACCGTCGCAGCACGGGGTCGTCAGCGACCGCGCGTGTTCCCAGGGTTTGCCAGCGCAAGGTTTACGCTTCCGCAGTTTCGCAGCTAGCCTTGCACTCTTCGATGGTCGGGAACTTCTGGCAGTCGTGAGGTTGGTTGATCTCCGGCGTGATCTCCTCGCACTTCATGGTGGTTGGGTCGTACTTGGCGGTCGCATTCACGATATGGCTCGAGTCAGGTTCGTCCGGCTCGGTGCAAGCTGTGGGGCAGGGAAAAAAGAAAATGAGTGTTCATGTAGGTTCGCCACATGATATTCTTACAAAAAAAAAAACGCTGTCAGTCGAAGCAGTCACAAGACGCCTAAAAACCGGTTGAGGCATAGTCGGTCGAAGACAAACGCAATTGTGCACGCAAAGCCTTTACAAAAACCAGGGACGGGTAGATATACCCTAAAAAGTATTTGGACATATCGTTATTAGAATACGTGGCAAACAGGCCTAAAATGCTGACACTCAGATACATTGATAAAAAAAGGTATCGTGACACGTGTCAAAAATACATTTTCCGCATTAATAAAAGCATTTGAAAAACAAATACGCAATTGCATTTTGAAGAAATACAGATGGTGAAATGCGTGATGTTATAAATCCATTTTAGACGTCCTCATACTCCGTATAGGACTGATTTGGTGCACCTGCTAATGTGTACAAGGAACAAAAAGGAAAAAGAAAACATGGTCTACATTAATTTGCAATATTTGTTTACGAGTACTCACGGTAAGAATTTAACGTTGACGTTTTTGCGCCCGAAACAAATAAACAACTGCTTAAAAATTGCAACGAGATAAATTCGCCCATTTGGGTGCATCCTAGGAATGCATCCAAAAATAAATTTCAATTCCGAAAAAGAAGACACAACTAAAAAAAAAATTTATCGCGATACAAAAATATAGATAAAAATGTTTTTCTTCAGATGATACATTTAAATCGCAATATTGTCCGGCCCTGCTAGAATGCACACGAGAACGAACTGAAAATTGGATGAGAATTTTGACCTGCACAAAGAGTTCCATCCCAAAACCCTTTTTGTTTACACTACGCTTGTGGACTTAACGTACAAAAGTCGCAAACGTCGTATTTTTTATGATTATTGTTCACAAAGTATGACATGTTTAAAAGTTGACTTTCGCCGCGATGTGGACTCTCTAATGATACGGACAATACAAGAATTTCTCTTTTCTAGATCGTTCAATACGACGAGACGTTATTACTTTTGTGAATAACAGCTTTTCTTAATGATGCTTTATTCATGATGCAAGCTTCTTGTGAGCTAATAAAGCAGGAATATGTTAAGGTGTGCCATGTGTGTGCGAATAGTTACGCATGGACTAGGCACTAAACGAGGACTGTGCACCAACTGTGGACCGGAAAATACGACAGACATGCATGCTTTCAAAAAAACGTCCATTACACCTTCAATTTTTGTGTTCGAGCTTTTATCTAATTGATTGAGAGGATCGATACAAACATAATTCAGGCCGAGTTTTCCTTGGACGCTTCTTTACGGATATTTGTTTTAGGTTTTATTAAATTCAACCTATATTTTTCTTTTACATGTGATGGAATAGACAGCGAAAGGTTCCCGCCTCAAAATAGAGTATTTTCTCTGCTAATGGACGGGTTGACGAGTGCAGTACTGCTAGCCGGGGATCTCTAACGCGCACCAGATAGTGGTGACTACAAAACCTCACGCCGGCATAGTGCTCATTCATATCGGAATGTTCGGGGCCGCAAATAATGCCAAAGTTTATAAATCTCACCCTCACTCAGAACAATTGCCATTGAATGTTCTTAATATGGCCAGGCAAGTTGTTTTAAATAAAATTTCCTACTAACATTTATTACCGATATGGTCTTTTTATATCGAAACCTTGAGCGGACTTTTAAGATGCGGGGGCATTCATCTGCCAAGTAGATTTTTTTCTTTCGCAGATGTCATTACGAAAATAAAGCTGCTGTTTTATTCATAGAAGGTTCTACCAAAATTGAAACATGTCTACTTCATTCATTGTACCAGACTGAACGACAAGCGTGAGGTGGATCCTGAGAATATCGTAAGGTTACGTGTCAATTCTGCTTATTTATATATTACGCAAGAACAGTCATGGCGGACGCCCGTCTGTCTCAGGAGTCAGGATACTCGATCAAGAAACACGAAAAAAAAAAGCGGGGAAAACAAAAAAGACGAAAAAAAGAAACCTATACACAAAAGAGAAGAGGCGATACAAAATCCTTAAAGGGGCAGTGCAACTGTTTTAATGTTGAAAGAATTGCCAGTTTGCATTTTTTTATATTGTTTATACAAGCCCAAGTGACCAAAAACGCGTAACTTTTCCCTAAAAAACTGCTATTCTGCTGCGTAATCGCAAGGCAAAAAAATGAATTAAGGCCTGTCCAAAGAGGATACTGCAAAACTCACGACTCCGGCAAATCGTGCGGCGCTCCGCTTCCGGCCGTCGGGGGGAAACCTCCCCCCGCTAAAGCTGCCGGGGGGAAGCTTCCCCCCGCTAAATCTCCCCCTCGCTTCCTCCACGGCGGCCTTGCTCTGCTCATCACGTGGGTCCGGAGAGCCACTCACACGCTCTGTTGGCTCTCGGTCAATCGCTCAAGGCCTCTGCCGTTTTTCAAGTCCCGAAAACGGGAAAGGGAACGACACGAAGGTGAGGAGGCGAAGGCTTTTCGCGCGAGGCGAACGCGGACCAGGCTCCTTCTATTCTCAAACATGGCGTCGGTGGTGATCGTCGACGTGGACGGCGTAGTGGAAGCTCATCGTTCCTCGTAAAAGCGCTATCCTTGACTGTGAATTTTCGTCGTGTGTCGTCATGATAACCCAGCACGTACTAGAAGGGAAGATCCACCTACTCGTGCGGCGATCTCGTGGCGGCACTCTCAAGACAGCAGAAACGCCCGTGCCGTCGTGTTTGTTTACTTCGACTACAGTGGTGCTTTCTTAGCATTTGTGTCCTCGAACATCACCCGGATTTCTTTTTTGGCGCATTCCATGCGTGTGCTCAATTTCAAGGTATTACTGGTGCGTACCGTATAAAGGATGCGAATTTTCACGCGTTTTCATCACCCAAAAAAGGTGATTAGTGTTAGCAATCCTGAACGCTCGCAACGTCTGTCAAATTACATTTCTACGTTGCTATATTGCTGCTAAGATTACATCGTCTTTTATAATCGTAGAAAAGGCGTGTGGCAAGATTTGTACTGTTGGCAAAGTCGTGTATTAAAGTCGTGATCGTGCAAGACGGCGTACTGCATCTTTTTTTCTTTTTTTAATGCACTATACCCTGCAAGCGTATCCTGAAAAAAAAAAATAAAGCTTGAGGTCATAGAAGACGGTCTGTCTGTTTTCTGTTACGCAAGTGAGTGACTGCGCGTCCCCTTCTTTTTAGAGGCACCGCTGAAACAGCTGACGGCAACGGAGGGGCGGTCGCCGTGCTGCCGACCCGCTGCGCTTGTTGCAGTGGTAGCAGAGAGTGTACGCGCGGCGCAGAGCGGTCGTTCCGGTCGCTCCGGTCACAACGGACGCAGTCGTGGATAACGGGTTCGTTTCAGATGTCTGAACCAGCCTTTACAAAGCTATTCTAGGCGCACAGCAGATCTTTGTGACTGTACGCCGTAGCCGAAACCTCGGGCGCCTCGGGCTGCTCCGGTGAGAACCCCGCGTCGGGCACGGAACCGTCCGCCATGTTTGTAAACGTAGCTGGGTTGCTTACTATTGGCTAGGAGCAAGAGCTGAAGTTCGCTTCGTATTGGCTGTTGATTCGTGTGGTTCCACGCGGTTGCATGTGTGTGTACACGTCGCGCACAGTTGTCGTTGAAGTCGCAGCGGTTGCATTCGTTCGTAAGCATAGTGGTCGCTCCGAACGCAAGAGTTCGAACGGGCCTTTAGAAGGATGGACGCCCGAAGCCGGACCTCCTTGGCCTTCGAGCCGAGGCGACGGCGGTACGCGAGGGCGTTGGCGAGGTCAGCCAGAAGCAGGTGGCGTGTGACGTCAAATCTGATGAGCACCGACGTCAGAGAAAAGTGGAGGAGGCGAGGAGAGAAGATCGTGATCGTGAAAATTTTCACGACTCCTGCAAACATTTTCACGACTCCGACAAATCGTAAAAATTGAAGCGTCCGCTTCAATTTTCACGATTTGTCGGAGTGTGCGTTTTTTAGTGTCCTGTTTGGACAGCCCTTTATTTGCCGATCTGCAGCCGCCTGTGGCGGCTACGGGAACTAAAATGACGGCGTCTCTGGGGGTACGCGGACGTCAACAAACCCTGTCCCCCTCCGCTGCTACACTCGCCGTCAGCCCCGTGGCGAACCGTCCTTTGTGTCCATCGCTCGCCGCGACCTTCGACGAGGCTAATCCTTTGAAAGTCGACAATCGCGGAGGAAGCGGCTATAGGGTCTCTGAAGAGAGGGCCCAAAGGGAAACCACGTGAACCCCCAGAGTACGTCACTCGAAAGTCGACGTGGAGCGCCCGCAAGAAAATACGGTTTTCTGCTTTTCGTTCCATAGGTGACGGAGATTAAGTTTCGCAGTTAATTGGCCAAAGTCTAAAAATTGTTGCACAGCCCCTTTAAGGTGGACAGCCTGCTGGCTTAGATGTAACAAAATATAGGAAAAACATTAAAATTTCAATCAACCGAACATGCCCCCTTCTGTATTGCGTTTCTAATGTGTAAAGAACCTACACCCCTCCGCTCAGCAAAATAAGTAAAAATAAAAAAAAAAAACTGAACGAAGGTATCAATAATGTTGCGTCCATTTCTTATAGGCTACAAAGGACGGCTATACACCTTTTTCGTTTAGCCTCGCACCCAGCCACGTCGTCCCCATATCCGGTATGCGTTCCGAAAAAAAAGCAAGAGATTACAACGCCGAAGAAGTAAAAAAGTATAGAAGGGTCATAACAAGAACGACTGACGGTTGCAATTAAAATGTTAACACATTCTACTGTCGAGGGGAGAAGAAAGCGGCGTTTTCACGCATACCGGAAGTGCCAGAATTGAAGATGGCGGCGCCCACGTAGAAAAGGTGTACATATTCTCTATCTTGCTCAGAGTAATAAACTCCCACTACAAACAACGAAGTACACCTGAAAAAACGGGGAATGCAGAAATCCTCAAAAATAGCCATCTTCAGCAGAGAATGCAGAAAATGATGCAACCATAATTTCGACGAGGGACAGATGTTTTGGGTACGTTGTGGCCGTGAGTGTGAAGCGCCTAGCAGGTCACAGTAAAATGTAGCCAACGAAGGGTTATACGTCAGCATTATACACCGCTTTGCAAGAGGGCACAAAAATAGAATATGCGTTAGGAACGCTGAGAGTTGGCCGAAGCGAATAGCGCGGGAGCGTTTTACGACATATGTCAGCGGAAAAATATTCCGATTTGGCTCACAGAGAGGCGTTCTCTTGACGCCCAAACACACGCCGCCGCAAAAATGATGTAAAGGATCCAAAGGACAAATTGAGGACAGCGACGCCAGTCCTTTGTATGCGCGCGCAACTTCAAAGTGTTTAATACGAACTATAGTTCAACCGAGACTATTCTGAAGCCACTAAACGAGCTATACTTCAGAGCATCACCCCTTCTAACATCTTGTTGCCCAAACTCCTTGTTGCAAGTTATCTGAAGCCATATTTTGAAATCGCAGACAACATTATTCTAACCTCCGTAAATGTTAAGGCAGCCCTATGCAGGGCAGTCCCTCGTCGCTACAAGCTGAGGACATCGCATCTTATATTGTTTTCATCTCAAGAAAAAAAATAAAGTTTGGCCCATTGTTTACACGACGTGCGTACACGTCTGTGTTTCGTCCTCTCTATGTTTTATACTTTCTGTGATCTAGTACATCTTACCAACACGCTCGTTAGGAATATAATCTTTACAATATTTCGTTGTTGGAGGAAGAAGCGATACTTTAGGCGTTTGAAGTGTTCACGTCTCGAGAAAGCAACCTGTATCTGATCTAAAATGCACCTCCACATATTTTAGTTGTCCACATTAAGGACGAAAAATTAGCAACGCTCCGCGACGAGCCAACACCACCTAGATAAGCAGAAGGCCCCGCACCGTGATCGCAACGTCATCGCAGTCAGATCGATCGAGACCTGAGATTGGGCACGAGTGCTGCGGCAGTGTTCGGCCGGGGCTCGTGTCCAATCAGTGCGTCGAAGGTCGGACTCGGGCCCAATAGCCAAGTTAGCACGATCCGACTCTGATGACGTCTCATAGAGGGAGAGCAGACCATGCGGAGGCTTTGATTATTCTAGGTGGTGTTGGACGAGCCGGACATTTGTGACCGCGGTTATCGAGCATAAAACAAAGCATAGAGCTCAGCAAGTTCCATTTCCGAATCGTAAGGATCCCCAATGGCACCCGCTATGCGCTGGGAGACGAAGAAAAGGCTTCGCCCACGGGGCATTCTGGCCATATAGAGTGTCGATGTTCTGAGCGTAGATTATTTGGGAGACTCAATATATACATGACGGACTCCTTGCTTTAGATCGAGGCTTAACTGCCCACACACCGTACAAAAGATGTTCTACGAACACTGCCCGAGGCGTGTTCCTTCCTTGAATAGGGCGGTCCTGTCTTGCTGATCACACAAGAACCGTCTGCGGACATATTTGAGGCATGCGCAGGTATAAAGCAACCATACTTCGAACATGCTTGAAGAGTATATCCAGGTTATTTTCTCATCATGACTTTATCGATCACCGTGTCCCTTGTATGATGAATGAACATCAGCACTTCACTCAGGCTTAGCGCGTGGGCAGCATCTATAGCTCCAGCGGCAGTCCGTGCCAAGAGTGCGTTATCTTCCAATATTTTTGGAGGTAGGATATACGTTGTGGAGCAGCGCGTCGCCGCAGTTCATTACAAGATTGATCGGTCGACCAAACGTTAATTGTTCTCTAAATGCGCCGCGTGCCGTTAAAGGGAGTAAATGTAGGAAACGAAGGGTGTAAGGACAAAAAAATAGCATACATACTTTGAGGATAGGCACAAGTGTGCTGAGAAGCGGCCGTCACAGTCTCTGAAATCAAAGTAATACATAGAAGCGGAATTATTAAAGGTGTAAGTTTGGTTCTAAGTTATTCTGTGATTTTCACGAATTGAAATTTATATTGGCGTGTTCGATGTCACAGGCTCATGTGGTGAGTTTTTTTTTATTTTATTTTTTGTTTTGTTTTGTCAGAGGCTTGAACTATACACCTTCCCCTGAAGCCTAGTGGTAATCTAATGTGGCTATCCAATGTTTAATGAAATCAAGATTTTAGCCCGACATAAAACTAAGTATGCTCGGGAGATTGACGAAGCTTTTTTTGTTGCCAACCATGATGCGGGGAAAGGCGGGTAAATACGTGTAGCCACGTGTCGGCTTAATCGGAAGATGACGTGTTATCGGGTCGATTGCTTGTATGTTTATCTCGTTTCAAGTTTACTTGCTGAATGGCCCAGAAGTAAACATTTCACTTGTAAGTGAGCGCTGTGTCTGTGTGTTTCCTTTTACTGGTCCTTCGTCTTTTTTGCGCTGTTTCAACCCATTCAAGATGACCATCAACCAACTCGCCCAACTTTACACCTTGTTGATATCCTGCACCGTCTTTTACAAGTAAAGTCGAGCAACGAGCATCACTAAGCGGTTCTTGCGTGGAAGAATTTGGCGTCTTCGATACCTGCCTTATGGAGCCGACCGACGCTGCAAACTACGTTCTTGTTTGCCAGAAGCGTCTTTACGTTTGACGATAATGCTATGGCCTTGAACCTTCATAGGCAAGTTCCTCAAGACCAACATAGAGTGCAGTTGCAAACTTAAGACATCACAGACGCAGGTTGATGATGAACAGGCATCGTGAATTATTCATACACAACATCGTAAGACACCGGAATTGAACACCAGATTAGGTAATGCATATGTACAAAAAATTCTTACCACAAACCAGGACAGCCCAGAGTGCTAAAAGGAATCAGCTGCCATTCTTTTCCGTATTTGGAATGACTCCTGATGAAGAGGACAGTTGATCAGTGCGACGATGAGCTGCGCCTTTTATATTGTTAACGCACTACGCATTTTACGCCGTTTTGGCTTGACCTTATTCTTGGAGAATAAAAAAATGAAAATAAAATATATTTCCAGTATTTGAAAAACTAATAAGACTACACTCGGGGGCAGCTTTGCAGCATTTCCGAGGGGAGAGGAAGGGCGCGTGCAGAGCTTTGATCCGCGCTGAGTCTGGGAGAGGGCACGCAGCCAGAACATTTCACAGCATTGGCACAGAAGGTTGCCCCCAATTACAGAAATTTCTGGCAACTGCCATGATGCGTGACTTTCAGGGAACTAGAACAACTCATCAGCCATTTTTATCTTTGTACGTTGAACTTCTATGGTGCGGAATGTGTAAAAAAAAATATTTATTTTGTAGCGTGAGCTACACTGGCCGAGGTTGAGCAGTTTCGCGTGGCTCCTGGAGAGCCGTGCTGCGCATGCGCGAGGAGCAATGACGTCACACAGCGCACAGCTGGCGCAAAAAGTAAAATTTGGGGGTTTTACGTGCCAAACCAACGACGGGCATCTGGCACGCCCCAGCGGAGGACTGAGGATTAATTTGGACCACCTGGGGATCTTTTGACGTGCAACCGAAATCTCGGTTACACGGCGCCTCCTCCGCAATAAGCCTCCGTCAGATTGCGGGCACCTCGGCCGGGATTCGAACCCGCCACATGGGGATCCGTAGGCCAGCGCTCTCGCCTCGGAGCCACCGAGGCTTTTTTTTTTTCTTTATTCAGCGTTTTAAAACAATAAAAACGACTGCCCAGCACTTGTAGGCAGCCGTACAATTAAAATTCTTTCATTCTCATCACATCATCAAATAGGTTTGCCCATTCCGGCAAACTCTCACTGTATTCATAGACACTCTTCACTTGGGTTACCAGTTCAATCAAAAATGCTCTTGCCCCTTTTGGTGGGTGCTCGGCATGTCTAACTGACATGCGAGATTTCCAGAGACTGAATATTGCTAGCAGCATAAAAAGATCGTAGGGAACATAATCTTCACGTTCAACAGCTAGAAAACGTATATTATAGGGTGTTATGACTAATTCTTTCTTCAAGGTCCTCTTGAGAACATCCCATGGAAAAACAGCGTCCCAGCAGTACAAAAAGGAGTGCTCTACTGTCTCCGGGACTTTACATAGTGGGCAGTTAACGCCCCCAGGAACAGGCAAACCTCTTTCCCAAAGCCAAGTTTTTACCGGCAGTGTTCCAGAATGTAGGCGAAAGAAAAAATATTTGGCGGTTGGAGGTATTCTCATCTTCTTAACTCGGCATAACACATCATTTCCAGGTCCGTTTTCATATAGTGAACGATAAACAGGTACAGGAAAAACACTCTAGTAGGTGCCGGTACAGGGTCCGCCTTTTAACGGTGGCCAAGTATTCCAAAGAGTACCGTACACTCAAAAAACGAAAGGCGGCAACTACTTCCTTGACAAACCCAACCATCTTTGCTGGGGAACCGATAACGGACGATACAAAAAATTCGGGCAAATGGCTGGTAAGTTTCATTTGAAACATGACTTGTAATAATGGGTGTCTCTGGTCCCTCATAAAAATGAAACGCGATACTAACTGCCTAAGAAACAAATGAGACAACCCAAGACCGCCTTTGAGCGGACGAAGAAAGAGGTTATCCCGTCGCATCGGTTCTCCAGCACATTGCCAAATGAACAGCGCAAAAACTCTATGCATTTTTGAATATTATAGCTCGCACAGTATAACACTTGCAAAACGTACCAGAGCTTCGCGGTTAAAAAAATATTACAAGCAGAAGCCCTGGTGAAAATAGACATGTTACGACCCTTCCATTTCCTCGTGCGTTCCTTCAAATCCTCTATCACACCTTCCCAGTAAGGCGAACTCTTTTCCATGTGATCCAGTGGAGCTCCCAGGTATCTACCTGGGGAACATGTCCAATGAACCCCCTCAAAAAAAACGGCACATCGCCCCTCTGCCCGTACTATATCCCGAGACATTTATTTTTATTAATACTAGCACCTGTAGCATCACAGAAATTTTTGCACAAATCTAAAACTTTTGAAATGCTGGTCTTGTCCTGACAGAAAAAAAGCAACATCATCAGCATATGCCAGTACTTTCACTTCCACGTTCCCCATCGTGTACCCCTCTACATGCTCGCTTCTGATACGGTAACACTTAGAGCGGCTCAAGGTAGAGACAAAATAATAAAGAAGACATGGGACACCCCTGTCGCACAGAAGATAGGACATTAATTTTTTCTGACAAAGAATTGTTAATGACAAGACGCGTCGTACAACCTGAGTACGCCATCTTGACTCCTTCAAAAACAATGTTACCTACATTGGCTTTATTTAGAACCTCCCACAGCACCCCGTGGCATACTCTGTCAAACGCCTTTTCCGGGTCAATTTGAATCATCGCTACCTGGCTTCCCTCTGCTCGAGAGTTTTCGAGAATAGTCCTCGCGACATGAATGTTCGTTTGAATTGCCCTCCCTTTAATTCCACAGGTCTGATGGTCCCCAACTAACTGGCATATAACGTGCTGAAGTCGTCTCGCCAACACCTTCGCAAAGATCTTATAGTCTACGTTGCTCAACGCAATAGGACGGTAGCTCGATACCTTACGTCTGTGAGCTTCGTCTTTAGACTTGGGGATCAGTATCGTGTGCGATTGTAGGAACGAGGGCGGAAGCGCTTGACGTCGATAAGCCTCACGGATTACTTCGAAAAGGAAGAGCGACAATTGGTCTCTGAAATGCTGATAGAATTCAGCGCAGAGGCCGTCTGGTCCTGGCGTTTTATGAGCAGCGAGGCTCTCAATGGCTCGGTCAATCTCCGACTTTGTGATGGGTTGTTCCATCCAGTCCTTTGTTTCTGTGGATAGCTCAGGTGCTATCTGGAGAAGACCTTTCAAGGCGGCTGTTTCTTTCGGCTCACCTTTGCCTCCAAAAAGGTTCGTGTAATGAGCAACAAATGCTCTTTGAATGCCGTCTTTGTCCTTGCAGGTGACGCCGTCATGGTCTAAAACGGTTATCTCTTTTGCCAGCGCAAAGCATCTTTCATCCGCCAGTGCTCGCTTTGTGGGCTGTTCGCCGAGCAAAAACTTCTCCGCCCTCGCCCGCACAACCGCGCCACGATACCGATTATCTTGAAAACGTTGCAATTCACCCTTAACTACCTTTATCTCTTCGGCGTATCTACCAGGGCACTCGCTATCGTCTTTGAGAAGCGTGAGCAAGTACTGCTGCAAACCATTTTCTTCTTTCTTTGATACGTAGTTGGCGATGGACGACTTTTCTATAGCTAACAGTTTAACCTCCTCTTTAAATAATTCCCACTTCTCAGTGAAACTTAAGTATTTACTCTCACCTAATTTGTCTAAAATATTAATCACTCCATCAGTAAAGCTTTTATCCTTGAGGAGGTTGACATTAAATTTCCAGAGACCCCAGTTAAATTTTCGTGGCGATTTACTTTTTTTTCCAACCGTTACGCCTACGAGACAGTGATCGCTAAAAACCACGGGTTTGACAGAGTATGCCGCCGTAATAGGGCCTAATTCCGCGGACACATATATGCGATCTAATCGCGCATGCGATGACTGCTGAAAGTGGGTGAAACGAAGTTCTTCACGTTCGACGTGCATATCCGCAACGTCAGTTAACAAATACTCATCCAAAATATCTCTTAACAAGGTACTACTACTATCGCTAATCGATTTCGCTGATGCCCTATCTCGGACATTGCACACACAATTAAAATCTCCTAAAAAAATCATATATTTTTCACAATTTACATATTCTGTTATCTGACGAAAAAAAGACTCTCTCACAGATTCTGTTTGGTGCGTAAATACACAATACACGCCACTGCAAACCCCCCAACAAAAAGTCACAAAAAATCAGGCGACCCCCACTATCTGTAGTGACCTTAAGGTCAGTAAGCGCAATACGCTTCGCAAGAAACAAAAAGCATCCCGCGGATGTACCGACAGCATGGCTGACACACACTTCGTACGCACTTAAAAATGGTCTTAATGCGAGTGCAATTTGATCGTCTTCATGCATTTTTGTTTCTTGGACGGCAAGGATATCGATGTTTTCCAAGTTTAAAAGCCCTTGCACCTGGTATTGTTTTTTCCTAGAGTTAAACCCTCGCACATTTAATGTGGCGCAACGAAAGGGTTGGTAACGTTCAGGTGTCATTTAAGAAAAAGGGCTTTTAAACGATCCTTCGCCAAAAGGAAAGGTTTACCCGTTTAAACCGGCTTTATAATTAAGTGCGTACGAAAGGGTCAGAGTGTCATTCACTCACAACGAGTCCTTGCGCTGGCAACCATCCGCGGGGATGCGGGGCTTGGGCGGTGCTCTTCGGTGCTTCTTGGGTCCCATGTGGTGCCAGGGCGGTTCGCCTCCACCTTCGTCGTCGGGAGCGGTCTCGGCGAGAACATCGCCCAGCTGCCGCTTACCAGCCAGGATGGCTTCGGCATCCATGGCTTCCGCTGCTTCGCTGTCGTCTTCCTGGGGCTGCTGGTCGTCCCCGGCGTTGGCCCCGGACGTTACCGGACTCTGCGTCATCCGGGAGGAGGGCTGGGTGGTGCTAGCCGCATTCCTCCCAGACTCAACGGTCGTCGCTGGTGGTAGGCGTTGAACTCGGGTGGTGGCCTCGACCTGAGTGGCCGGACGGACGTCCGAGCTCGTGTCCTTGGGATCTGCGGTGGGGGGCGTGATTCCCCCGGCCGCGTCTTCCGCCTCCGCTTCGTCCATCTGCAGGTCGCTCGTATCGTCATCCACCCGTTCTTGGGCCATGGTAGCATAAGTGCGGACGCAGTCCGCACTCTCGTGGCCAAACCGGTGACACTCCGTGCACCGGGGGACGTGGCAGTCTCTCCTGATGTGCCCCTTGCGCCGGCAGCGGAGGCACAGAGGTGCTCGTCCGGGAACCAGCACGAGGACTTTGCACCCCTCGAGACGAATCTCATGAGGGATGTCATCCACCGTGACGCCGTCTCTCAGGGTCATCCGGACGACCCTCGTGTTGGTCTCGACGCCCTCGAAGCCCCTCTCGCGGAAGTGTTCCCGGCTGACGTCCGAGACCTTCCCGTAGCGCTCGAGTTCTCGACGTACCTGGCAACTGGACACGTCGTAAGGGACCCAGTGAAGCCGCAACTTGACCTCGGTGTTGGCGGGGTCAAGGACCAGGCACCGCCCATCTTTCACTCGCAGCTCCTTAGCGTCGACCAGGCGCTGCTTCGCTGCCAACGTGTGCATGCGAAGCATCCACACGTGGTTCATCTGGTGGGCGCCTGCCGACGCCAACTCAGGAAGCACCTTCAAACGCAGAAGTTCCTCTCGAAAATCTTGAATGCGATACGGCCGGTTGCGGACGTCGCAATGTAAAAAAAACAGAATTTTTAGCGATGTATCCGTTGGGCAGGGGTGGCAAAATAATCTTCATAGACTTTTTGTTTCCGTAGTTCTCAGTCACGTGGTTTCCGTTATAATCTATTAATCCTATTCCCCAGGTATGCGGGCGAAAAAAATAATTACAACATTTAAACCTGAATATGCGAGAAAATATAGCGAGCCAGGCAAATCAAGAAGTGTGACAATCACGCATTTTTTCCCGTAAAACACCTTCCAGCTGCGAGGGAGAGATCAAAAGATGTTTTACCGCATGCCAGAAGTGACGATATTCAAGATGGCTGCGCGCTTGTGCGAAAAGGTTGTATATATCAGCGGAGCCTTCAAACATCATATAAGCACGACGGCAGATATTACGGCCGACTGATACGCCCGTGGGAGTCTGTCATCCTGCGTCCGTAACACTTCGGTGGTCGGACCACAGACTCGGAGCCCACAGAGGCGGACTGACACAACTGGCGCGCCGGAGCCGCCGCCACAGCCGCCGCCGCCCGAGCTGCAGCATCGGCGATATGAGCATTCCAGAGGAGTGACGTCATATCCCATGGCCAGACGCAAGGCGCCTGCCGATGTGACCCAGCGGTGCGCCTCTGTGGAGCAGTAAGCCAAGTCAGACGCACTGGCCTGCACAGGGATTGAACCTGTGACCTTCGCGTTATTAGCACGACGCTCTAACCAACTGAGCTAGCAGGCCGGGTGGCTGCTCCGCTTTCGTGGCGGCTTCTCCAGTCTGCTCAAAAAGTGAAATAAAGCAAAAAAAAAAGAAGAATGGCCTGCACAGGGATTGAACCTGTGACCTTCGCGTTATTAGCACGACGCTCTAACCAACTGAGCTAGCAGGCCGGGTGGCTGCTCCGCTTTCGTGGCGGCTTCTCCAGTCTGCTCAAAAAGTGAAATAAAGCAAAAAAAAAAGAAGAATGGCCTGCACAGGGATTGAACCTGTGACCTTCGCGTTATTAGCACGACGCTCTAACCAACTGAGCTAGCAGGCCGGGTGGCTGCTCCGCTTTCGTGGCGGCTTCTCCAGTCTGCTCAAAAAGTGAAATAAAGCAAAAAAAAAAGAAGAATGGCCTGCACAGGGATTGAACCTGTGACCTTCGCGTTATTAGCACGACGCTCTAACCAACTGAGCTAGCAGGCCGGGTGGCTGCTCCGCTTTCGTGGCGGCTTCTCCAGTCTGCTCAAAAAGTGAAATAAAGCAAAAAAAAAAGAAGAATGGCCTGCACAGGGATTGAACCTGTGACCTTCGCGTTATTAGCACGACGCTCTAACCAACTGAGCTAGCAGGCCGGGTGGCTGCTCCGCTTTCGTGGCGGCTTCTCCAGTCTGCTCAAAAAGTGAAATAAAGCAAAAAAAAAAGAATGGCCTGCACAGGGATTGAACCTGTGACCTTCGCGTTATTAGCACATCCTGCCCCTCGCCCTCGCAGTACAATGACCTGTAGAGGGGCACTGGTAACAAAACATCCACTAAATCTGTATACAGTCTTTTCCGAGTGACTGAACTGAGGTATTCTAAAGAAAAACGCACCTTTAACATTTGAAATCAAAGAACAACTTCACGCATAAAGCCTTCAACACTAGAGCACAATAGGTTACTGGACGAAACAACAAATTCCGGCAACGCATTTCGTAACCGCACCTGCAGCACAGTACGCAAAAATACATCATTCTGGTCGCGTAAAAACATAAACTTATACACAATCTGCCGAATAAACAGGTGGGACAATCCCAGGCCACCACTTTGAACAGCGCGAAACAAATTTGTACGGGCAGAACGCTCCCAGACTGAACCACGGATGAAGACTGCAAAAACTCTGTGTAACGTTTGTACGCTAAGGCGTGACATAGCTATAACTTGGAGTATATACCACACTTTTGCTACTAAAAATAAATTACATACTGTAGCACGCGCAAACATCGACAAATCCCTACCCTTCCAATTCTCCGCTTTTTCTCTCACTCTCTCCGTCGCTTCGTTCCACATTTGAGTGCTATCTCTGTAGTGCTCGAGTGGCACACCGAGATATTTCACAGGCATGGACGTCCACTGAACATTCAAAAAGATATGAGGCGTTTTGTCCCAACTGCCGTGCCAGACGCCTGCACATTTTCCCCAATTAATTACACTGCCCGTATTTTTGCAAAAGGAGGAGGCAACACTAACGGCTTCACGCACGCTTTCTCGGTCAACACAAAAGACAGCCACATCGTCTGCGTACGAAAGGACTTTCACTTCGCACGACTGTAACGTGAAGCCACGTATGCTTTCACTGTTAATTATTCTCAAACAAAAAGGCTCCAAATAGATCGCAAAGAGCAAGGGAGACAGGGGACACCCTTGCCTTACGGAAGAATTAATGTTCACACAGACAGTTAGATTTTTGTTGACTATTAGCGATGTCGTACACCCAGCGTATGCCATTTTTAAACCACCTAGAATTACAGAACCTACATTCGCATGCTCTAAAACCCGAAAAAGAACCTCATGTGACACGCGATCAAATGCCTTTTCTAGGTCGAGCTGTAACATCGCTACTCGGCGTTCAAAGGTATCGCAACATTCGAGGACACTCCTGGCAACGTGGATATTTGTAAAAATCGTGCGGCCTTTAATACCGCATGTCTGATGCGGCCCGACGAGACTTTTAATAACATTTTGCAGTCGTCTAGCCAGGACCTTCATGAAAATTTTGTAGTCAACGTTCGTTAAGCAAATGGGTCTGTAGGATGATACTGACAAGAGTTTTACGGTGTCATCGGATTTCGGAATGAGAACCGTAAGCGATTTCAGAAACGACGGCGGTAAAATACTTTTATCGTACGCCTCATTCAGCACTTCATATAGAGCCTCTGCTGCCCCCTTCTTAAACTCTTTGTAAAAACGAGCGCCAAGACCGTCCGGTCCGGGTGTCTTCCCTACGCTTAGCTCGTCAATGGCCGCTTCTAACTAGCGAACGCTAATCGGTGCTTCCAAACTTTAACGAACGTGATCCTCCAGCCTAGGCATGAACGATAAAAATTCGCCTTCGAAACCATCTCCCATTGGTGCTCCTTGCCCAAAAAGATCCCGATAGTATTCCACAAAAGCTCGCTCGATCGTCTTCTTATCGCGGGTGATCATATTTTTATACTGTATTTCTTTTATCTCGTTGCGCTGGGCTTGCCTTTTTTCCTCGCTAAGCGCGCGCTTCGTCGGTTTTTCGCTCGACCAAAGCCTCTCAGAACGCGCTCGCACAACCGCCCCCCTGTACTTTTCACAGTCAATAACTTCGAGCTGGTTTTTGATATCTCTTATTTCTAACGCAAACTCGCCGGGTTTGGCGCTATCTTCGATTAGAAAGATTTCTAACTGACGCCGCAGTTCTTTCTCCTTCTTCTTTTTCTCGTAATTTAAAATGCTACCTCTTTCAACGGCTTTAATTTTCACCTCTTCTTTGAATAGTTCCCACTTTACCCCCCCCCCCCCCAATGTTAGTTCATCCTCGTGTAACTTCTTAAATAATTAATCTACTTTAGCTCTAAAGAATTCGTCCTTATCTAGATTACTGTTGAGTTTCCACAGCGACCAATTCCAACTAGGCATTTTTTCTTTGTGACCAAGCGTAAACATTTGGTGTCCGTCGCTGGGTTCGCCCGGTTGAGTGCGACCAGCGGGCCAGGACATGGGAAGCATAAATGTGAGTTTCCACGATTTTCCAGCTACTTTCGATAAAAATCGCTCGGCTTGGACATTGCCGTTAGGGCAATAAAAGTTCGTTAGCCCTTATGTGAAGTTACTATTTTTCGTTTTCCGTAACTTTTCAAACAGCGAATGCTACGGCTCCTCCGAGCCAATCAGAGCGACGGAGGCGAAGCACGTGACAGCCCTTGCCAAAGATACGAGGGCCTGAGCGTAACAGTTGGAGAAGAGCGAAAGGAGGAGCTCTCCTCTTATCCGAACCCTTTTTTGTGTGTCCCAGATGTCGTTTTTTGTTCCCCTCAGAAGATATCCTGCAGCACAAAATTTGTACAAAAACGGTTTACCTCCCTCTCTCCCACCCGTGGCTTCGACAGCACTGCGCGCAACTTGTGAGATAGAGTTTTGTCACGTGTTTCCCCCGACGCGCTGATTGGCCCACAGGGACCATAGCCTTCGCCATTTGCTAAGTCACGGTGAGACAAAGTAACCCTACCCTGCATCCGCCCCCCCCCCCCCCCCCCCCTCTGCGCCGTGCAACGGCTTTAGTTGCGCGCACCGCGCACTATTACGTCAGAGCAACAGCTGCTCTCCGTTGTTCACGCTCTGTCCATGACCTTCCTACAATGGAACCAACACCAATACGAACAAGCAAGGGCCGTGCAGGGTGCCTATAAACGCCCGTTCACACACTTACGACTTCTTAAGACCGAGAGCCTCGGAGCCTCTTAATATCTCTTACGACGAGAGGACACACTGGCGCCATCTATTGGGTAGCAGTGGAAACTTGGTGGTCTCGCATATTTTCTATTTCTCTCGCGCATCATCCTTTTTCTTTTTTCTTAGCTCGAAAAACTTTTTGTCAACGTCATAAACGACCACTTCTCATAGGTATTACGCACAGTTGACCTCGGAAGTCCCGCAAAACCTTCGCTCTAGTGGAATGCAGTTCCGGGGTCACGGCATAGATGGCGCTAGCGTGCCAGTGTTTCTCTCATTCTAAGAAACTTTAAAGGGGGACCACCAGAAATATTCTTCCGCCTGGCGGAAAGTCCTCCTCGCCCTCGTTCTTTCCCTTTCTCTCTTGTATTGTAGCACGGCGAGGCGAGGGGAAAGGTCCCCTTTTGCGCCGGCTTCTTCCGAGAGGATAAGCCGAGAAAATCCCCATTCTGAGCGACGGGCGATGGGTGCGGCAGCAGCGACCTCGTGACTTGCAGGTATCTTCAGCTCCTATCGCGTAATATGCCCATTTTTCGGCGCTCGCCAAGCCTAGCCCCTCGGGTGCAGGTTTTACGGAGCTGCAAGGCTGCGCCCTCGCAGTCACCGAATTTGAGCTGTCGAAGTTCTTTGGTTTAGCCCGTGGCAAGGTAAACGCGTACTTGGGAGGTGCGATGCATACCCGCACCCATTGAAGGAACGTTTCATAGATATTCTCGGTTGATCAAGGAGCTCAAAACACATGCGCGAAATGTGGTGACTTGAATATGTAAGGATGACTTACATTTTCACAAAACATTCCATCTTCAAAAAAAAAAACAAAAACGGCTTATCACGCTCAAACTTGCCTCAAATTGGGATCGATAGAAAAAAAAAAACGATGTACTAGGCGCGGGCATCTTGTAGAAGGTCTCTGTTTTCTAGCAACGAGCACAAATTACTGGAGAACTTTAGCAGACTATGTTTTCAGGCCACACTATATTTAGCGGGAGCTCGCGCTGCCACTTCGATGCCTTCTCTGAAGCGCGCGCCTGAAGTGGCAGCGGGCCTTTGAAAACGATTTACTAAAATGCCCTGTTGTGTGCCTAACTCGCAGAACATGCAAAATGTTCTGCGAGTTAGCAAAATGTTTGAAATTCATATTTACACATTCACAACAACCACCTGAGGTGAGAGGGCATCAAGGGTGGAAATCAATGCTAGAAAGTTTTAGTGGGTCGCTTTTAGCCACTTCGATAACCGTAGGTCCGTACCCCCCAACGAAATGTAAGCTAGACTCGCTGTTTACATTCTTTATGGAGGGCGGCTATGGAGCGGAAAATACAATATTAAGCCCCTTTTTGGCGAGTCTAGCGTGTCGTGTTATGGTTCAACGTTGCTTGCATTGGTACCATAGCACGGGCCGCCACTTCGAAGTATTTGTGGTGTCTCAAAGAAACTAAAGCAAAAGCAGGCAATTTTTTAACGTGACACAGAATTGTATTTACCATTGTAAAAAAACGTTTAGGTACTCTACGCCCCGCAGTTAGCACGAACAAACTATCGCCGGTGTTTAGATAGATAAAACTGAAATAGAACTGAAAAAGCATACGAGTGTAACCGAGATAGAACTGAAAAAGCATACGAGTGTAACCGTAGCAATCTCCGACCAAGCCTGAACCTCACTTCTTTTAAAACCACGGAGATGACTGCTTTTGACGACTTGATAAAGCAAGCCAAAGCCGCTAATAAGTGTGACATCGTTGTCAGCTGTGATAATCAAGGCGCTGCGACGATTTTTTGAAACCTTTCATCTATTAAAACAAATTGTGTAATAAATCCATTGCCATATTATGCTTGCGCTGATCTTGTAGCGGTATGCGTACATTACGCGGCACTGTTAACCCGAACGCGACATCGGCGCTTTTTACTATTTCTGCCCAGCAACATGTATTGTCTAGCACTGAGTTCTACCACTTAGGTTGGATAGTTGCATTAACAGTTTTCTAAACATCATTCCCTTCTAAGAAAACAAATTAGAAAGACCGGCGACAGTTTATCCGTGTTAACTGTGTGGCAGTATACCTAAAATGCGTTTGCAATGACAAATTACAAACGCGTTTCATGTTAAAAAAAATGGGCTACACTTGGTTTTTTTTAATTTTTAATGCTTCAAAAATGATTTAAAGTGGCAGCACGTGCTATAGCACCAATTTAAGCAACGTTGAAATATAACACGACACGCCTCGATACCCGCACTCGACAAAGATTGCTCACAGAAAGGTTATAGCTTATATATTGTGGTAGGGTACGGTTATCCAAGACCTAAAAACGATCCACTAAAACTTTTTAGTATCGACACACACCATTGCTGCCTTCTCACATGTGGTTGTTGGGATGCGTAAATATAAATGTCATCTAGATTCGTTGGCCATCATATAGTGTGAGTTGCGCACACAATAATTTGTGCTGGCTGCTAAAAAAGAGACCTTGTACAAGATGCCCGCCCCTGGTACATCGTTTTCTTTTCCATCGATCCCGATTTGAGGCAGGTTTGAGCGTGACAAGCCGTTTTTTTGAAGATGGAATGTTTTGTGAAGATGTAAGTCCATCCTTACATATTCAAGTCACGACATCTCGCGCATGTGTTTTGAGTTCCTTGATCAACCGAGTCTATCTATGAAACGTTCCTTCAATGGGTGCGGGGATGCATCGCAGCTCCAAAGTATGCGTTTACTTTGCCACGAGGGCGCAGCCTTGCAGCTCTGTAAAACCTACACCCGAGGGGCTAGGCTTGGTGAGCGCCGAAAAATAAGCATATTACGCGATAGGAGCTGAAGGTACCTGTAAGTCACGAGGTCGCTGCTGCCGCACCCATCGCCCGTCGCTCAGAATGGGGATTTTCTCGGCTTATCCTCTCGGAAGAATCCGGCGCAAAAGGGGACCTTTCCCCTCGCCTCGCCGTGCTACAATACAAGAGAGAAAGGGAAAGAAGGAGGGCGAGGAGGACTTTCCGCCAGGCGGAAGAATATTTCTGGTGGTCCCCCTTTAAGAGGTTTCAAGGCACTCGGTTCTAAGGGGTCGCAAGTGTGTGAACGGGCCTTAAAGCTATCGCTTTGAAACAATACACTGGTCGCCATATACGCCTACCGCCCGCTTGACAGATAAATGGAAGCGAAATTACGACCGGAACTTTTTGGCGTTAATAATAGCTATCTAATGTCGTAACGTTAAATGCGCTGCATCCACTCTACAAAATCCAGTACTTCTACTTTCCCGCGAGCACTTGAGAGAGACCATCACAATGCAACGCTGTCACGTCAACCCCGCTTTGCCTAGGTGGCGCAAGCCGCCGCCCATCTCAAAGGGTTCAGCCGTATCCATCCATCAATCACGGTAGAGGGCCGGAAGAATTTTCGGGTATATTCTAAACCAGTGGTTCTCAAATGGGGGTCCGCGTACCCTTTGGGGTCCGCGAAGGCATTCTAGGGGTCCGCGAAGCCCTGCCTCATCAGTCAAGCCCGGCAATAAAAGTTGTCGTTTTTCAGATCGAGAAGAAATGTTTCAGTTTTCGGGTAAGCTTTTTAGTGTTATGTCAAAAAGAGAAGTCTACTTCCCACTAGCCCTTAGTTACATCTATTTATTAAAGCATTATTATATTTAAGCTATACCCTTGATTTCCCTTCACCACAGACGGGGTCCTCCATCATCTCCGCCGATCCACAAGGGGTTCGCGAAACATCGATGGTTGAGAAGCACTGGTCTAAACTATCCTCGGTTTGACAGCGGATCTGTCGTACACTCTAAGAAAAAAGGGCATATTCTTACACCCCTTGTCGCATGTAATTAGGGTTCAATGTTTTCGGATAAAAACTCCCAAAAATACCCGCGGGAAGAATTTCGGTTATCCAAATAACTCGAAATTTCGATGTGGAATTGCACCCCCCCCCCCCCCCCCCCCCCCCCCCCCCGTAGCAAGGAAGTAGTATTTTACAATTAATTTTATTAAGCCTCACTTAATTCGCCAACAAACATTCAGATAGAATTAAATGAAGGATATACAAGATCAGATCTCACTTTGTACCCATAACAAAAGCTAAGATATTGTCGGCGCTTCTCTAGTTATATCTGCTGTGTATCTTCATACAGGCTCAAGGCATCTGATGTCCGAAATGCTCCTGTGGCAAGTCGAAGGTCAAGATGATGGATAAGATGTGGCATTTTTAAGACAGATTGCCGTGCTGATCCGTACACAATTGCACCATAGTCCAGACGGGAGCGCACCAGTGAGTAGTAAAATCGGATGAGACATCGCCTGTCAGACCCCCAAGATGTGTGTGAAAGAACTTTGAGAATATTGGATTTTTGTTTCAGGTTCCTGACAAAAGCCAGAAAGGTACGTTTTAGAGAGCAGCTCTTAGGCGCCCGTTTCCGGGTTTCACGGCGTCGGCGTCGGCGTCGGCGTCGACGTAACCGCGCTAAATTTAGAGAGAAAATTTACGTCACGTCACCTCAACAGCAATTCAATTCCCCGCTAAATTTAGCGGGGGAAATGACGTCACATGACTTGGTGTCACGTCACCTATGAGAAAATTCAGTTTCTCCGCTAGATTTAGCGGAAAAATTGACGTCACGTGACCTAAACAGCGATTCAACTTCCCGCTAAATTTAGCGAAAAACTTGACGTCACGTGACCTCAACACTAATTCGGTTTCCCCGCTAAATTTAGCGGGGAAAATGGCGTCACATGACTTGGTGTCACGTCACCTATGAACAAATTTACTTTCTCCACTAGATTTAACGGGAAAATTGACGTTACATGACCTCAACAGCAATTCATTCCCCCGCTAAATTTAGCGGGAAAATTGACGTCACGTGACTTTAACAGCAATTCAATTCCCCGCTAAATTTAGCGAGGGATTGAATTGCTGTTGAGTTCACGTGGCGTCAATTTTCCAGCTAAATTTAGCGGGGAAACTGTGGGAGGAGGGAAGGGAATGGAGGAGGAAGAGTGAAGGGTACGGAGGAGGATGAGGGGGAGGGGAAGGATAAAAGGAGGAGGAGAAAAAGAGGTCGAGGAGGAGGGGACGAGGATAGAGGAGGAGAAGGATCAAAGGAGGAGGAGAGGGTACAAAGAAGGAGGAAAGGGGGCAGGACGAGGAGCAGATGAGGGCGGGAGGAGAAAAGGAGGAGGGGAGGAGGAGAAGAGGGTACGGAGGAGGGGTATAACCTCCCCTCCGTACCGTCCGCTTCTCCTCCTCAAGACCTGCGCTCTGACTTCGGCTTACAGAGATTTGTTAACGTCTTTCATTTTTTTTTGGTCAAAAATAACACCTAAAATTTGTGCTCGTGTTTTACAGGTAGTGTAGCGCTATTGAGCTGCAATAGACCCTTTTCGAAATTGCTCTTGGCAACCCTGACACGCTGCTTTGACGATATTCGAAAGTAGGGCTGGCCACTATGGTCGGGCGAGGCGGCGCTGGCGGCGCCATTATGTTGTATAGCCTGCCATGGCTACCATGGCCGCTGCGACTGCAAGCACCAGCACTGCTGGCCGTCCCGATTCCCTGTCCTGGTCTAAAAGTTTAGTCGCCATCCCCAGTTCATTTACGGAAGAAAAGGTAAACAGCTACTACGCCGCACGCAAGACAAGCGAGCGGAACAAGCGACGTAGTTACAAATTCGTAACGGAAAGTTACGTGGAGGCGTCATCGCTAGAAACGGCATCTCTTCTTCGTAGGTAAGTTTGATGATTTCACATTAGCAGATACGGCGTGTTACGCAATATGGATTATTCTTAAAGCGTGTATATTGTGTGTGCAGACACGCTACGTTCGTCGTGGTGCGCGGCCGCTGCTACCGCAGCCAAAAAAAGTCCGGCAGGCCGTACGGCGTCACGGCGACGTTTTCGGAGGACGGCAGCGTCTGGGCGTCCAGCTGCGAGTGTGCCGCAAAGGAGGGGCTTTGCAATCATGCGTTGGCCCTGCTGAGGCTCGTCGTACTGCTCAAGAGGCAGGGTTACGAGGAGCCACCCCCCGAGGTGGCTTGTACCGAGCTCCCCAGCAGTGGCGGCGTCCCCGTGGGTCTCAAATCCCAGCTACCAGCGTCGCCGAGGTTGACTGGAGAGCTGTGCGGGACGGGGGGTCTTCGAAGCCGAGGGGCTCGAGGCTCTACGACGCAAGAAAACGCCCAAGGGACCTGTCGGAAATGCAGGATGCCATCCATCGTCTGGGCAGTGACCTCTGTGCCCTCGGAGATTCGCCCTTTGCGAAGCACTTGAGGACGGTCCAGATCCTGGGTACAGAGTCCAAGTTGGTATGGTACCTGTGGGGAGTCCTCTCTCATACCAACAACCCACGAGTCCCCATGGGTTCACAACTTACACGAGCCCCAACATTGCTCTTTGTAGCAGAGATGTGTCAAACAGTTCACCTTGTTGGCCAGTGCTCTTCTCATTGGCAAGCATCTACAAGCCTGCAACACCGAGCCTCAGTGATGCTGAGTCCTCGCTTCTCCAGGTAATATTACTATTGAGGATCCTTATTGACCCCGTAAGTGATGACGTCACAACAAGGCGTCTGGGTCCAAACAAACCGTTGCTAGGGACGTTGCTATGGACTAATGCATGGAGACTCCACATGAGGCTAGATTTTTGCTTATAAGTAAGTAAATAATTTTTTGTAAGCAACCTAACTTCTTGATATCGAATTATGAAGATGTTCTTGTCGTCTCAGTGTCATATTGCAACGATGAAAGCCATTTCTGAAGTATTACACTCCGCTTTGCTTTGGTAGCAGACGACGCGATAGATTCGCTGGCCTCGGTTGCAGCGGGCGTCTTCATTGAATTGCGTCGGTAAACGATCGAGCGACTAAAACAAGTGCATCGCCATGGCCGCAGGGGCCTCCGCAGTGTGCGTGTTTTGTTTGTAAAAAACCCAGCTTAGTTCAGAGGGGTGAAAATGCCGTAAAATCAAACCACGTCATGCAGATCAGTTACGACGACGACCTGAAGTGCATTACCGGCGTAGTGCAGGCCAGCATGAGAAACAAATCGTACGCCGTCGAGATAAGTTGTTTGTTA
The DNA here is from genome assembly GCA_013358835.2 of Ixodes persulcatus. Taxonomy (NCBI): domain Eukaryota; kingdom Metazoa; phylum Arthropoda; class Arachnida; order Ixodida; family Ixodidae; genus Ixodes; species Ixodes persulcatus. Next base: position 196,945 of record JABSTQ010009771.1, read on the forward strand.
TTATTATTGTGGTTGTCAGGTTATTAAAGAATTGCATGTCTGTCGCAATTTCGCAGTATTTTGCATTTTTTTCCCCTTGGTATACATCAATTCCGTGGATGTGCTCTTTTGGTGAAGATCTCCATCGAACCCGCGATGCGAGTACAACCTGTAATGAACTCACCTTATGTTTTTTATCCAGTTCTTTCGCGCTTTGGGGTCTTGCGGAAATCTGAAGAAACTGCAAGGGTCTTTCACCGCGATGGTTACAACCAGGTATACGAAGCACCCTCGCATAGCGCGAGTCCGCAAACAAAATTTGGGATCTCTACCGATCGCCTGAAGTGCTTTTCTCACTGGTGCAATGCGATCTTTTAGCAGACGATCGACGTCCGGACTTTCGATAAACCATATTTTGCATCGCACCCCACTATGAATTCTTATAAGTGTCTGAAACTCATTATATTTCAAACAAACGCGATGTAAGAATATCGTCTTTATTCACACGATTCAAACGACGGTCCCGGTTTGGCCGGTCGGCGTGCGGCAGACGGCATACTTCTTGCATTCGTCGTCTGCTGCAGGCTTCTTGAGGACCGGAAGTTGCAGTCGTACATATTTCAGAAACGAGCGATTACCGGCACACTTCTGTCGAAACATATATGACATTCAAGCTTTCTACATCTGTGATTTTTAGAAGTTTAAATCCTACTCCTGATTTTTGAACGGTCGGTTTTCGTAGCGAAACCGAGCCACATGTATTCGTCCATAACAACGACCCTAGCAACGGTTTGTTTGGACCCATGACGTCACACTTACGGAGTCAATTCTGCATATGTCACCCGCGGCTCGCAAGTGATGCGCTATGGGTATGCCGCCACCTTTGTGTCCGTGCCAGTCGCGTCGCCGCTGTCGTACCGGCAGCACTATGCAGTGGTTGCTGACGTTTCAGACAGCCGTGTGGTTTCCGGCAAGTGTGGTATCATGTGTCAGCCATGCCTAAATGCAGTGGAAGTGCTAGAAAAAATAGCACGGTCGGGGACTCCCTGTTTTGTGTGTGTACCTCCGAATGCGACAGGACTCGGTCGCTCTCCACGGGGGAGAGAACGCGAATGGCGTTTGGTTGCCAACTGGAGAGACCTCGGCATTGATAAATGGCACATTGTCTCAGGTAAGCGTGGGCGCATTTTGCGTTACCTGACATCATCTGCCAGCGAACCAGGCCTACTTGCGGCCGAAGTTCAGTGACTCTTCCCAAGGGACGCAAGTGTTTCTACCTCTGTAGCAGCGGCAGAATGGCATTGATAAAAATTTACATTCGTGGGCACACAGTCTTCCGCCTTCATGAGTCTGAGAAGGCTGTAG